>PVKS010012289.1:0-54184 GCA_004027875.1 Aplodontia rufa
GAAAACTAAAAGAAATATTTATGAAATGAGAGAGAAGAGAGAAGGGAGAGAGGAAAGGGGGTGCACAGAATGATAGATATTTGGATAGAATGAAAAGGAAATATACAATATAAGTAAAAACACATTAATGAGAAAGGTGAGTCAAGTCATAAACCCATATGAACCAAGCAATATAGTTACACACATAAATTAATACTATTACATATATTTAGAGTTAATATGGTACAAACTACTGTGTGATCTTGAAAAATATACTTTTTTCCAATCCTTAGAAACTATAGGTTTGCCTATATATAGGGGGCATTTACAAAACTTGATCACAAACATGTCCACAATGACCATCTTAATTCATTTTTAAAATTTGAGGTTTTATAGGCTATTTCAGTGATCATAATCTTATTTTAAAAGAAAATAAAAATACTCAACAACTAAATTTGGATAACTACTTAAAATCAAGGTATTGGCCTTAAATAATTCTCAAAGATAAATTTTAAAAATACTGTTTACAAATTAAGAAACTGAAAGTTATTCTTTCCATAAACCTATGGGTCAAAGTGAAAGTAATGATAAGAAGGAAACCCAAATCCCTAAATACATTGCATATTGAAAAAAAAAAAGTTAAAAGTGGGAGTGAGGGAGAGATATCAGTAAGAAGGTATAATAAAACTCCTAGCCCTGGTTTCTCCAAAGAAATACTGATTGAACAATTACATTCAGCCAAAAAGCCTTCACAAGAATTTCAGAATCCAGTTAATAAGTTACAGTATCACAGGAAAACACAGCTGGAAACAGCTACAATGAAATCAGTAAGAACAGTTTCACTAAATCTACCTCAGCCTCTCCCTCAAATTCAGGGACTGAAGAGTACATTTCAATTAGTAATTTCTCCCTCATGGGAAACAGAAAAATAGAGTAATGAAGGAATCAGAATAATTTGGAGACCCAGTGGCCATTGGGAGAATAAAGAATAGGGGGGAGAACTTCCTGTCATAATCGTGGTTTGGGAATAATTATAAGATTCTCCCCAGGGACAAAATGAGTTAGAGTGTGCAACTGAAATTCTGGCTTTTTACATAGCTGACCAATGGATTGGTATATATTCTGCTTTACTGGGAAGTTGATGGGAAGCAGTTATATTTTGGATGGCTGGCAACAGCCAAGAACATGTGAGAGCAGGCAATCTTTCTGCCATAGAACTAGAAAATTTGCAGTAATTCAAAAACAAAAAAAAAATCACCACAGATAACAAATGTATATGAGTTCCTAAAAAGGAAACCAGCCATCTTCTCTAATTGAGAAGTTGCACATAGGGACCTACAGTTGAGTAAATGCCCCCTCCCCCCCAACACACACAAACAAACTTCAGGAGTCCCCAGACTCTTTCAAGCTGAGAGTTTTCATTTATACAAGCCAAAAGGTTTTTTTTTTTTCCTGAAAATAAATGTTTACCAACTCAAAATTATGAGACACATGCAGAAATGGAGAAATTTGGCCTAATAGCACCAAAATAAAAACTTAAGAAACTCATCTCTAAGAAATGGAGTTATTTGAACTAATTCACAAATAATTAAAAATAACTATCATAAAAAAGGTCTACAAACTCAAGAAAATCATGCATGAACAAAATAATATAAAATATGTAGATAGTATAAAAAGAATCAAATAGATATTCTAGAAGAGACAAATAACTGAAACATTATTAGCAAGCTTCATCAGAAAACTTGAGCAGACAAAGAAGTATCAGCAAACTCAAAGGCAGGTCATTTGAAATTTACACTTAAATGAAATAAGAAAAGAAAAAAAGAGGGAGGAAAGCCAAAAGATTTGTGGGACACCATCAAGTAGAAAAATACATGATGCCAGAAGGAGAAGAGATAGAAAATGGAATAAAAAACATTTTAAAAATTCAAAAATTAATACACATGTATATGATTTTTTCTCTATCTATGGGGGTAAATCAGGGGAGACATGGGAACAGGGAATGGTTGAATGGGGAGATCCTGGACTAGGATTAGCCTTAACTTACTTTGTCAATATCCATCTACGCACGAATATGTAACAACAATTTCCTCCAATATGTAAGACTATGTCCAACGAATAAAAAAATAAATTAAAAAGATTAAACACTGACTCCCCATTAAAAAAAGAAAGAAAACATATTTAAAGAATAATTGCTGAAAAATTCCCCAAATCTAGGAAAGGAAATGGACATCAAGATACTACATCGAGTAGAATGAGAAAGAGAGAATCAATTTTATTTTTATTTTTTCATCTGTCCCTTATTGCTTTGACACTTAGTTGTATACTGGTATTGGGGTTCAAATTTGGGTCCTCTCACATGCCAGGTAAGAGCTCCAACCACTGAGCCACTGCTCCAATCCATAGAATAAATTTCTAATTAAACTATTCCTCAGATCATGAAAAACTATAGGGTCCTTTATCACAATATTTGCCTTACAAATGTCAAAAGGAGTCCTTTAAGTTGAATAAAAAGATGATAAACATCAACACAAGAACATATGAAAATACAAAACCCATGAGTACAGTTAAATACAAAGAAAAATACATAAAACTGTAAAAGCTTAACAATGATGCTTAAAATCACTATTGATTCTAAGACAGAATTGAGGATATAACTCAGGAGTAGAATACTTGCCTTGCATGTGTGAGCAATGGCGTTTGATTTCCAGAACCAGAAAAAAACCTTAATAGACACAAAATATAAAAAGACAATAAGCGGGGCTGGAATGGTAGCTTGGCGGATACAGAACTTGCCTGGCATGTGCAAGTACATGGGTTCAAACTCCAGCACCCACATAACACACCTAAGTGTTAGAGCAATGAAAGCCATGTGAAAACACTCAATAAAAATTGATTCGCTTTCTCTCTCTCTCTCTCACCGTCCTTCTCTCTAAAGAAAGACATTATGCAACATCAGTAAAATAACTGTGTGAGATAAATAAAAGTACAGAGCATTTAATTTGTATGCATTTGATTTGTATGCAATTATGTTTTACCTTAAAATGTTGATATATTTTATGTCTGACCCATGATAACCATAAAGTAAATTGCCATAGATGAGAGAGAGAGAGAAGAGAGAAGAGTTAAATCTTGTCACTACAGAAGATTAACAAAACACCAAGAAAAACTAATGAGAGAACAGGAACAACAACAACAAAAAGCAATAACGCATACAAAAAATAGCAAAATGATAGAAGTCCTTCATGTAACTGTAAATCATTAAATTAAACTTTCTGATAAAAAGGACGAAGGATGGGTTAAAAAATACATAAATTGTGACTCAATTTAAAGAGACTTAATATGGTTTCAAAGGCATGAAGTTTAAATGTAAAAACAGATATGAATTCCATGTAAATGGTAACTGAAAAAAGTGATGGTCATATTTACATCAGATAACAGTCTTTTAAATCCATTTTTAAAAATATATTATGAAGAATTTATAAAATCTGTAAGAGGATTAATTCACCAGATAGATATAATAATTACTAATATGACATAACTTTAATATCAAAGCACTCAAATATATAAAGCAAACATCAATGAAACTGTAGTAGTAACAGAGCATTTTAATAGCCCATTTCTAATGATGGATAAGATATCCATACAGATAATCAATAGAGAAATGCAGGACTTGCACAACACTATACATCAAATGGACCTAACAGATGTACACAGAAGCAGCATAATACACACTCTTCTCAAGCACACACATAATATTCTCCAAGGTAAATCACATTAGGTCATAAACCAAGGCATAACAAATTTAACAAGGTTGGGATAATACCAAACTAGTATATTTAACAACCACAATGTAATGAAACTGAAAATTAATATCAGAAGAAAAACTCAAATTCATAACCTGTACAAAGAAAATATACTCTTGAACAACCAATAGGTCAAAGAAGATATCAAAAGGAAAATATCTTGAAACAAATGAAATTGGAAGCACAAGATATCAAGACTTATGTGATACTAATAATAAGCAATCCTAAGCAAGAAGCTTATACAAACACTTATACTTTAAAAAGATGAAGATCTCAAATAAAATTCTAACTTTACACTTCCAGGATATAGAAAGAAAAGAGCAAACTAAGCCGACATTTAGTAGAAGGAAGAAAACAACAAGATTAGAGAAGAATAAACAAAATAGGGAAGTGAGAAACCTTGGGGGTGGAATCAACAAAACTGAAGTTGGTATTTTGAAAGGATCAACAAAACTAGCAAACCTTTAGATAGATTAGAAAAAAAGAAGTCTCACAGTCAGAAATAAAAATGGATACATCATAACAGTTATAACAGAAATTGAAAGGATTATAAGAGACTATAAACAATCATACACCTAAACATTGTATTGTCTGAAAGAAAGGAATAAAATCCTGGAATTATACCAAGATAGACTCATGAAGAAACAAAATGTGAACAGACCTACAAATAGGAAGGAGCTTGAATTGGTAATCAAAAGCCTTTTAAAAAAGAAATCCCCTGGACCAGATGGCTTCGCTGATAAATTCTGGCAAACATTTGAAGAATTAGCATCAGTTCTTCTCAAATTCCTTAAAAACATTGAAGAGTAGAGAATACTTTCTAACTAATTTTGTGGGCCAATGTTACCCTGATTTTAAAGTCAGAAAAAGAGGGAGGTCAAGATGGTGAGCTGAATGGAGGCAGCTTCACTTTTGGCTCTGTGACTGGATGGTGGGAAAAACCTTGGATCATCTCAAGTATTCCTAGGTGCATTTTGGGGTCTATCATCATGAAAACTCAATCCTAGTTTGAGCAGTGGTTTGGTGGATCAGTGACTTAGGAGAAGCAAGTTGGGAAAAAAAAAAAAAAAAAAGAGGGATTTTTCTCCATCCAGACAGGGATGCAGCAGTTCTGCTGCCTTTGTTCACATTCTGCCCAGGAGAGGAGGAGGAGACTAACTAACACAACCTGTGAACAGATGCTGCTGAGAAGCAATGCTTTATAAAAGACAGTGCATTGGGCTGGTGCAATTTCAGACACCCATCCAACACATCCTCCACCTGTGGCGAGAACAGTGTCTGGAAGCTGCCCACGGGGTGCCTATAAGAGCTTTCTTCCTTGGGCAGTGCAGAGCAGGCTCCACCATTACAGTGTCCTCTCTACTGATTGTGGGACATGCAAGAGTTGGCTACCTGCCCACCTTCTTACACACCTGAACGGGAGGAGTCTGTGATCAGAACTTAGCTCACAAGGCATATAGACATAAGGGGGCCATTTGACTACAGTTACTCCAAGCTGCCTGATACTCTTGAACAAGGCAGGGACTAGCATCAGCCTTAGGAACTCCTGAACAAAAGGGGCAGCCTGGGCTCACGTTCAGTCCTGGAGTTCTGTGCATAGCCAAGATTCCATAGGTCCTGAGCTCCTCAGGTGGGATTGGGCTTCCTCGCCCCCTAGTGGTTACAATTGAGAACTACATAAACACTGCCCCAGTTAGGCTGTTGCCTCCTTTCTTGTCCTCTCTTGCTGGGACTGTGACAACCCCACACAGCATCTCTTGGGGCCACTGAAGATCACAAGACATCAAAGAGAGGGACATCAGCATTCCCGGGGAAGCTAGCTTCAGACTGGTCACTCTCCTTGGATCAGAGTCCCATACATCTACACCAGGATCTACTAGACTTCCAACAGCTCCTGGAGACCCAGCTTAAGAGGGTCAGGAGTTTGGTCAGGAAGAAAACAATCTGCCCAGGAGTGCATCTCAGGTGGCACTGAACTCTACTCTCTCAGGAATAGGGAAAAAGGGCAATGTCTTCTACCCCTCCACAGCAGAAAAATTTGGCAAAATTCTCTAGGAAAATCTACAGACATCAAGATTACCAATCTTCACCCCCACCACACACACAAGCTCAACAGGGAACACTCTCCAGCTAGATGACAAATATGAACTCACTCCCCCATGGTACACACTGACTTAAGGGGAAAAAGCTCAGAATCCCACCAACTCCCTTTTTTATTTTGTTTTGTGGTTATTGTTGTGGTCTAAAACTTTTAACATTTTTAATTTTAAACTTTTTGATATTTTTATATATTTATGATTTTTATCTCTATTGTTATTACTGAATTTGGTGTTCTTGGATGTATATTTTTTGTTCATTTGTATATATTTGTTTCTACTGTCATTGTGTCTTCTTGAACTTGACTGATGTCTCCATAGCATTGTAGTATGACAGTGGAAACCTTTCATGATAGCAAACTAGCCCTCAGTCTCCTTGGATCAAAGAGAACTATGCTCCATATTAACTTCTTCTTTCCTGTACTCTGGCAATTCCTAAACTCTATGCTGTTCTCTCTCACCCTCACCCAAAGCCTTTACCCCACTTGCATCCCATTTCTATCTTTTCCTTACTCTTAATTGAATAACATACACCTCATCAATAGCTTGTAGCTCTTTTCTCTAAGTAATGAGTTCCACACTGTCTCCCTAAATCACTTCCTTGGCTTTCTAGACATTTCTTCTCCCCACTTATAGAGGCCCTGCTAATTGAAGAAAAGATCATCCTTGAAAACGGGTATTTGCTTGCTATCATAATATATTATGAGAGCTCTCATAGAAGAAAACTGCTCCAATAGGTGCTAATTATCATTATAACTGTTTTAGTTGAAACTGTCTAGTATATGCACCTATAGGCTCACAATTCTTCATTGATTGAACTGGAAGCTATTCATCTGTGCTTCTCAAATAGCACCCCATCCCAAAGAAATAGTCATAAGAAGCTCCAATAAATCCTACAAGAGTAATATTCACTGTCAGTCTTCAAGCCACACCCCCTGTTTCTGAAAATTAGGAAAAGGGGAAATAACTTCCCCCCTCAGCCTCACAGCTCCCCATCCAAGGAGTCCATGGTCAGGGTGGATGAAAACCAAGAAAAATATATCAACATTATGATTAGTAACTGAATCAAAAAGTGGAAAGAAGAATTAAGGAAAGAGATTAGAGACCAGATTCAATTGATAAGAGACAACTTTTATAAGGAAATAAGGGAAGAATTCCATGACATGAAAGAGCATATTTATAAAGAGTTAGACACCATGAAAAGAGATGTGGCAGAGCTTTCTGAATTGAAAAATACTGTCAACCAAATCAAATCTTCACTGGAAAATACTAATACCAGAGTAAACTCAACAGAAAACAGAACTTCAGCTCTCAAAGAACATACATCAAATAATGAAGACAGGCTGACCAATGTCAAGTTTAAAGAGGACAGACAAGAAAAATAAACTTATCACACAAGATCATAACTTCCAAATAATATTTGATAAGATGGGAGAAATAACCTGAGAGTAACTGGGCTTGAGAAAAACTCCAAAGAGCAAACAAGGGGCATTAAGAATCTTCTAAGTGAAATTGTCAAGGAAAATTTTCCTCATCAGAATTAACCCAGAACACCAAATTCAAGATTCTTATAGGACACCAAACAGACCTAACCAAATGAGAAATTCTCCAAGACATATCATATATAAAATGAATAACAGAGAAATTAAAGAGAATTCTGAAAGCAGCTAGGGAAAAGCCCCAAATCATACTCAGAGGCAAACTATTTAGGATCACTACAAATTTTTCCGATCAGACAATGAAGGTCAGAAGAGCTTGGAACAATATTTTTCAAACCTTCAAAGAAAATAGCTTTCAGCGAAAAATAATATACCCTGCAAAACTCAGCTCTAAATGTGATGGAGAAATTAAATAGTTCAATTATAAACACAAGCTAGCAAGATACACAAACACAAATCCTGAATTACAGAATATTCTCAAGGACATTCTCCATTCAGAAGAACATGCTAATTATACCCTAAACTCTGAAACAAGAGAGTGTCAATAACCAATTTACACTCCAAAAGATACCCAGGTTGGCTCAGAACACAGCAATAGTCACAAAGTTTGAGAATCAGATTCCCATATCTATCCTAACTCTGAATGTGAATGGTCTTAATGCCCCAATTAAAAGACACAGATTGACTCACTGGATCAAAAAAGAAATTCAACAATATGTTGTCTACAGGGAAAAACTTCACACTCAAAAATAGACACAGACTGAAGGTGAAAGTTTGGCAAAATGTCTACCAGGCCTGTGGTCCACAAAAGCAAGCTGGCATGGCAATCCTAATTTCTAATAAAATTAATTTTGATCTAAAACTAGTCAGAAAGAACAAAGATGGGCACTACATCATACTAAAACGGACAATTCACCAAGAAGTCATAACGATAATTAACATCTCTGCTCCCAATTACAACCCCCTAAAATATATGGAAAAATATTTAAGGACATTAAACCCCTTGTTGATCTCAACAAAATAATATTGGGGGACTTCAATACCCCATTATCAATTCTAGACAGATCACCAAAACAAAAAAATCAATAAAGATATCTCCAATCTGAACAACTCTATTAATCAATTGGGATTAACAGATATCTACAGAATATTCCATCTTAAGTTGGCTGAATTTACCTTCTTTTCAGCAGCTCATGGATTCTTCTCTAAAAGAGACCATGTCCTAGTCCACCAAGCTAAACTAAACAAATATAAAAAAGTTGATATAGTCCCATGTATCCTGTCAGACCATAATGCTATGATCTTAGCAATCAACAACAAGGAAAAAAAAACAGATATTACTCGAATTCTTGGAAACTGAATAATATCCTCTTAAACAAAGCATGGATAAAAGAGGTAATGAGAACAGAAATCAAGAAATTCTTGGAAATGAATGAGAATGAAGGATCAACATATCAAAATCTCTGGGAAAGTTTGAAGGCATTCTTAAGAGGTAAATTTGTAGCACTGAGTGCATACATCAAAAATCTGGAAAGAGCCCAATTAAATAATTCTATGCTTCAATTCAAACGCCTGCAAAAAGAGAAACAATCCAATCCCAAAGCTCATAGAAGACAGGAAATAACTAAAATCAAAGCTTAATCAATGAAATTGAGAACAAAAAAACAATACAAATTATCAACAAAATAGAGTCAGTTCTTTGAAAAAATAAATAAGATTGACAGACCCCTTGTCAACCTCACCAAAAGGAAGAATGAAGTAAATGAAATAAATGAAATCAAAATGAAAATGGATATATCACAACAGATTCAACCAAAATTCAGAAGATTATTAGAACTTACTTTGAAAATTTATACTCTGTCAAGTTCAATATTCTGGAAGATATGGACAGATACTTCACCACATATGACATCCCCATTTTAACACTGGAGGACATTGAAAATCAAAACCAACCTATCTCAGCTAGTGAAATCGAAGCTGCAATCAAAGGCCTTCCAAAAAAGAAAAGCCCAAGACAGGATGGATATACAGAAGAATTCTACCAAATTTTCACAGAATAATTAACACTGATTCGGTAAAAGCTTTTCCATGAAATTGAAAGGGTTGGAGCACACCCAAACAATTTTTATGAAGCAAATATAACACTGATACCAAAATCCAACAACTATACATAAAGAAAAGAAAACTACAGACCAATTTCCCTGATGAACACAGATGTAAAAGTCGTTAATAAAATTCGAGCTAATCGGATACAAAAGTATATTAAAAAGATAATACATCATGATCAAGTGGGCTTAATTCCAGAAAATCAGGGCTGGTTCACCATATACAAATCAATAAATGTAATTCACCACTTAAAAATAAAATCATATAATCATCTCAATTGATGCAAAAAAGGCCTTTGATAAAATTCAACACCTGTTTATGCTCAAAACCCTGGAGAAGATACTGATCAAGGGAAGATACTTTAACTACGTAAGATCCGTTTATGACAGACCCATAGCTAACTTTATACTCAATGGAGAGTATTTCCATTGGCAAAAGCATTTCATTGAATTCAGGAACAAGACAAGGTTCTCCACTTTCACCACTCTTATTCAATATAGTCCTTGAAACCGTAGCCAGAGCTATCAGATAAGGAAATGAAAGGAATTTGAATAGGAAAAGAAGAAGTCAAGTTGTCTCTATTTGCTGATGACATGATCCTATTCCTAGAAGACCTAATAAGCTTGACCAGAACACTTCTAGAACTTATAAATGATTTCTGCAACATGGCTGGCCATAAGATCAACACCAATAAATCATTAGGTTTCCTATACTCCAGCAACAAGTCTGTGGAAGAAGAAATGAGGAAATCTGTCCCATTGATCAATTCCTCTGAAAAATTAAAATACTGGAGCATAAATCTTACAAAGGATCTTAAGGACCTCTATAACAAAAACATAGAACTTTAAGAAAAGAAACTGCAGAAGATCTGAGTAGATGGAAAAACATTCCATGTTCATGGTTAGGCAGAATCAATATAATCAAAATGGCCATTCTACCCAAAGTCCTATACAGATTTAATGCAATCCCCATCAAGATACCAATATCATTCTTCACGGATATAGAAAAAGCAATCTGGAAGTTCCTATGTAATAACAGAAGACCCAGAATAGCCAAAAGATTACTCAGCAAGAAGGAGGACATCCCCATGATGGGGATGGAGGACAGCACGATACTGGTAGAATAGAGGATTCTGAAATGAACCCCCATATCTGTAACTATCAGATATTTGATAAAGGGGGCAAAAGCATAGTATGGAAGAAAGGTAGTCTGTTCAACAAATGGTGTTGGACCAATTGGACAGCCATATGTAGACAACTGAAATTGGATCCTTTCCTTTCACCCCGCACAAACATTAAATCAAAATGGTTCAAAGATCTGGATATTAAACCAGCACTACATGAGATAGGGGTCAGCACTGATTTCCTTAACAAGACTCCCATGGCGCAAGCAATAAAATCAAGAACAAATGAATGGGACACAATTAAACTAAAAAGCTTTTGCACAGCTAAAGAATTAGTCAAGAATGTCATGAGAGATACTACAGAATGGGAGAAAATTTTTGCCTGCTACCCCTCGGACAGAGGGCTAATATCCAGAATATACAAAGAACTCAAAAAATTAAATACCGAAACCACAAATAACCCAAGTAATAAATGGGCTATGAAACTAAAAAGAAGTTTCTCAACGGAGGAAGTCCAAAAAGCCCATAAATATATGAGAAAAAGCTCTACATCACTAGCAATAAGAGAAATGCAAATCAAAACTTCACTGAGATTCCACCTCACTCCTGTCAGAGTGACAAAAATGAAGAATACGAACAATGACAGATGTTGGAGGGGCTGCAGGAAAAGAGGAACACTGTTAAATTGCTGGTGGGACTACAAACTGGTTCAGCCACTATGGAAAGCAGCGTGGAGACTCCTCCAAAAACTATGCTGGAACCACCTTATGACCCAGCTATCCCACTGGGATCCTATTTTCCCAAAAGAGTTAGAATCAACGTATTATAGAGATACAGCTTTATCACTGTTTATAGCACTTTAATTTACTATAGCTAGATTGTGGAACCAACCCAGATGCCCCTCACTTGATGAGTGGATTCAAAAACTTTGGTACATATATACAATGGAATTCTACTCAGCTATTAGCGAAAAGGATATAATGGAATTTGCAGCCAAATGGATGGAGATGGAAAAATTATGCTAAGTGAAATATCCCAAACTCAGAGACTTAAGGGCTGAATGTTTTCTCTCATTTTTGGAAGCTAGACTACAACTGGATGCAGTATGATAGATGCCTTAACTAATAATAACCTCAACATGCATGAATTTTTACATGAACAGGGTGAATTTGGCCTAAGAAGCTGCGAGACATGGGGAGGGGGGCAGGTGTAGGGGTGGAATAGGAAGGATATCAAGGAGACTGGAGGAAGGGAGTATGGGTGAATTAACTCAGAGGGAAACATCTGACTTCCATGAGAAGTCCATTTAATACAGTGGTTTAATAAGGGGAAACATGGAACTGTGGGGCACCCAACGGGGGAAACCATGGAATGGCATCCACATTGGCTTGCTCTGTGAATATACATTTGTTTCTTGATTGTTTGACAATGATTCTCTCCTAATTGTAACTCCATATTGAACAAATAAAAAAAATAACTAAAAAAGTCAGAAAAAGGACACCACTAAAAATGAATACCATATTCCTGATGAATATAGATGCAAAAATATTCAACAAACCAAATACAACAGCACATTAAAAATATCATGTATAATGATAAAGGACAATTTATTTGTAGAATTCAGGATAATTCAACATGCAAAAATCGATAGATATGACATGCTACATTAACATATTAATGCACAAAAATAATATTTCATTTCAACAGAAAGAAAAAGTATTTGACAAAATGGAACACTCTTTCATAATGAAAATACTCAAACCATAAATAGAAGTAGATTACCTCAACATAATAAACGTTATAAGTAAATGCTCATGGCAAACATCATAATAGTGAAAAGCTTCAAGCTCTTTCTGCAATAAGGCACCTAACAAACATTTTCAATCTCACCAGTACTATTCAACGCAGTACTGTAAGTGCTGACCAGAGTGATTAGACTAGAAAAAGAAAAGACATAAAAGTTAGAAAGGAAAAAGATACAAAACTTTATATGTAGAAGACCCTAAAGATTCCACACATATATACAAAGCAATCTGTTAAAACGTATAAATTCAGAAAGGTGCAGGATACAAACTTAGCATACAAAAATTGTGCTTTTATATACCAGTAAAACATGGAAAGGAAGTTAAGCAAATAATGCCATTTACATAGACTCAAAACTAATATTTTGAAAAAACTTAACCAAGGATACAAAAGACATGTGATGTGTACCAAAAACTGTAAAACATTGCTGTAAGAAATTAAAGCAGACACAAAGCATATGGGAATACATCTCATGTTTAAAGATTAGAACTCTTGATATTGTTAAAATTCCAAAATTCCCATACTATTCAAAGTGTTTTACAGATTGAATATGTCTCTATCAAAATTTCAATGATTGTTTTTGAAGAACTAGAAAAAAAAAACACTAAAAATCATATTAAACTAAGGAGACACCCAAAAGCAAACACAATCTTGAGAAAGAACAAAGCTGGAGCATTCACATTTTCTGATTTCAAAACATTTTAAATGTGCAGCAATCAAAAAAGAATTGTAGTTCTAACAAAAGACACAAGGATCAATGGAACAAAAAGAAAGCTCAAAACTAAACCCATGCATACACAATCAAACAATCTTAAACAAGGGTACCAAGATTACAAAATAGGAGAAGTATAGTTGCTACAACAAATGGTGTGGAAAAATCTATCCATATGCAAAAGTACAAAAGTAGGCCCTTATATTATACTTGATTCTTAAATCAGTTCAAAGTGGATTAAAAATTTCAATGCAAGACTTGAAACTAAAATTTAAACAAAGCAGAGAGAATGCTTCATAACACTGGCGTTGGCAAGATTTCATGGCTTTGATACCAAAAACACAGACAACAAAAGCAAAAATAGAGAAGTGGGACTACATCAAACTTGTGCACAGGAAACAATTTCCTATATAAAAAAGAAGGCAATCTACAAGTGGGAGAAAATATTTGTCAGTCATGTAATTGAGGACATGTTAACCTATTAATGTTATGTTTAAATATCCCACAATTCAAAACCAATAAATGAGCAAATAACCCAATTAGAAAATGGCCATAGGATCTGAACAGACTTTTTCCCTAAGCAGACACACAAATGCCTGATAGCTATATTTAGTAAAGACTCAACATCAAAATCATCAGGGAATTGAAAATCAATTCCCCAATGCATTACAGCAACCCTCTTAGGATATTCATTACCCAAAAAGTGAAAAATAAAAAATAAAAGTAGAAAATAGCAAGTATTGACAAGGATATTTAAAATTGGAACCCTGTGCCCCATTTGCAGGAATGTAAAATGGTGCAGTAACCATGGAAAAGAGTATGGAGTAGGTGCACTCCCATATTTATTGCAGCATTATTCTCAGTAGCCAAGAGTTAGAAAAAACTTATATGTCCATCAATTTATAAATAGGTTAAAAAATAGCAAAGTATAAAATGGAATATTATTGAGCCATAAAAATGTTTTATATGATACAACATTATGCTAAGAGAACTGAGTCAGTCACCAATTGCAAAACATTGTATAACTCCACAAATATGAGCTATCTGAACTAGTCCAACTCATATCAACAGAAAGTAAATGGTGGATGCCAAGGGTAGAGGGAAGGATTAAATGGGTGTAGTTTCAGTCATGCAAGATAAATACTCTAGAGATTTTCTGTACAACATTGTCCTTGTAGTTAAAAATAATAGTAGCATGCACTTCTAAATTTATTCCAAGTAGAGGTCTCATGTTATATTTTTTACCCCCCAAAACTGTACCATGATGTAATGAGTAACTAACACTCTTAGAATCATATTTTATACGTCTTTACTTAGCATTTTCCATTTACCGTAACGTAGTGAAAGTTCTTTTACTGTATTAACATTGTCTGTACTGACAAGCACAGCCAATACTTTTAGAAATGTCTTTTGTGTTAAACAAAAGACAATTTATCTAAGCATTTGCCTTAAGTCATTAGAGAAGAATAATAAAATGAAATAAAAAATATCAGAAGGAAAAATGGAGGCATGGAGGTTCCAGTGGATCCAGCAAAGAATTCTAAACAAGAGGCAAATGCAAGGTTAGCTTAAAAATGTGTTCAGCATGATGGAAAAGGAGAGAACTGTGACAGGGTACCAGTTAGAAGATTTTGGCATCAATCTAGTTAGTAAATATGTAGCACCTTGACTGGGGCCAGACTGTAAGACTGGAAAGTGAAATAGAAGAGGAGGTTTTAAAACAGCAACGACAAACTTAATGACTAAGCCAATGTATAGAATGAAAAAGTACACAGAAAGGGTGTCTCTGAAATGTCAAGTCAACCAAGGTGAAACTGTGGCAAGTTCAATGGAAAAAAATGAGGATAACCAAGCATGATTTATTTTGACAAGAAATGATGGCTGAACTGGGCATGGTGATGCATGGCTACAATTCCAGCCACTCAGGAGGCTGAGACACGAGGATTGCATGTCTGAGGACAGTTTGGGCAATTTAGCAAGACCTGCCTCAAAATAAAACATATTTTTTTAAAGTCTCAGTATGTAGCTCAGTAGTAGAGTACTTGCCTGACACGTAGGAGACCATGAAAATAATGAATAAATGACATCTTCTAAAATTTAAGAACAAAAATGATCACTAAATCTAGTAGGATTGCCAAGGTGGCCAGGGTAGGGTGATGGAGGTACAGGGGAGATCTTTGCTCATGTTTGGTGTTTAAATGCAATGACAGATTGTTTTCCTTTCATACCCCATTGACTTCTTTCCCCTGAGCTCCACTCATGCTAATTAGAGGGCCACCTCTGTTCTAATTTCAAAGGATGGATGAACAATAGGTATAAATGCCCAGCAAAATGTTTAAAGTGCCAAAGTGAACCTCCAAGGACTGAAGGCATAACAGACATTCTACGTGAAGATACAAACTTGTGGTCATCTACACGGTCTCAAGCAAGGCTCTTGCTGGTCCTGGATCTCATCATCATTTCCATAGAATTCCAAACTTCTGCTGTACTGGAGACCCACCAATATGGGAAACGTGACATATCCCACGTAGAGCATCTGATAGGAGATACCTTAGTGTGTTTATATGAAACCTGTTTTAATATTCATGTAATGAGTCCCCTGATGGATTAAACTACCTTAAAGAATCATTATAACCTTTTAGAATTTTTACCATCTTTTATGTTCACAATTATTTATTCAGCAGTCATATATCAGATATTATCCTTGGCACTTAAAGTGTTAAATCTTCAGAGTATTACTGTAAAGTGATTATTATTATTCTCATTTTACTTATGAGGAAATTGAGGCTCAGGTTAAGTACTTTGCCAGAAACTACTCAATTGACAGGAATTGAATCAGAATCCCCAAGTCTGTTGGCTGTAAGTCTATGCCTATTATCTTCCCACTAAATTGTGACTTATTTACCATATTTAAATCTTGGATGGAAAACAGAGTATACAGCATTACAGTGCTGCTCTTTAAAACACTGAGCCCTTAAAACCAATGCATTTTTTCCATTCAATTATTCCTACTAAAGTAATATCACTTTGTATTTTAGCTACTAGTGGCAGAAATCATTTGAAATACACTAGCATTTCTCCAATTTCCTCAACAAAATACATAATTCAAAATGCATTGGTGATCCAATCTTATCATTGTTAATATGTATTTTTAAATTGCAGAAGAGTTTTTATTTAAGTATCTTCCAAATTGCTTTATATTTTCTGATTCTGCTTATTTCTCTGTTGATAGCTGTCATTTTCTCCCTTATTAATATTTTCCATTGTTTTCAATCTTCTGCTTTATTTTGGCAAAGAAAGAATCGTAAGAATCCAATGAGCGCTTTAGGGTGTTTTTAATCTTCCATGAAATAAACCATTTGGACTTTGTTGCACATCATTGCTGCTCAAAAGACCTTCTCACTTGTATCTGAGCCCATAGTTCAATATCTCAGGTAAATTTAAATTTGAAGCAACTTGTACCGCAACAGGAGAAAGAATATAAATTAAAGAAACAACTAGGACTACCAAGGACTCAGTCATTTGAAGTTTGGTATGTTCAAAGGCAATCCAGGCAATAGTGTTTAAGAGAATGTAATAAATTCTGCTTTATCTGGCTGCAATCAATATTTAATGGGATCATATTTAATGTGAGAATATATACCATGAGTTTCTAGGATATGTGTGGAACAGAAAAAGAAAGCAGCCATTTGGGGAACTATCACAATCAGAATGCACAGGGGAGAACCAGGTGTGATTTGAGAAAGGGAATCTAATTGAGCTGTACTTCCTTTAAAAGTCAAACTTCAGAAAATAATGATCACTAAAATTATTTTCACTGATATGAATCCACAAAATAAGAAAGTATTTTGAAGAACTTGAATCCAAACATTTGAAAAGGTTGTATCTGAATAGGATACATATGCTGCAGTTTTCAGGGGACCATGTGGTCTTGATCTAAGCCTTAGCCAGTCCTGGAGTACAAAGAAAATGCATCCCTTACATTACTGGAAAGAGAGGGAGAGAGGAGAGGAGGAACTGGAAGAGAGTAAAGATTCCATTAAAAATGAAAAAAAAAAAATCTGGGCTTGACAGTTTAGAAGACAGAAAATGGCAAGACAATTGAAGATTAAGGTAGAAAGCCTGCCAAGTCGACGAGGGAGCCCAGCAGGTCAGAAAATGACAGCTAGGTCAAGGCTCTGATGGCAGATTCCTCACCTAACCCAATAAAACTATTTTCAGTCCTCTCTCAGGGCAACAGATCTTATGAGGTTAAACTGGGTTTAGCAACTGGGAGTAGATAAATCTCCATATTTAACTTCTCAGTACAAAAGTTTAAGGTGTTAATAATGTTAAAATGAGACAATACCACTTAAAATCAAGACATCAGTTTATATTTTAGTCACTAAACACAAGGTACTCCCTCAGACTATTAGATACTTAGCATTTCCCTTCCTTGGATAATTCAGCTTAATAAACACATCTTATTGAATTAATACTAATATTAAAGGAAAGATGGATGAATGTGTAGGTTTGAGGGAAGATGGATTAACAGGTTAACAACACAGATCTTTTGGGACAGTCATTAGAGTTTCTGGAAACGCAAACTCCACTAGCTGCTGTATTAAAAACAAATTTTGGACTTATTCTCAAGTTCTACTACTATTTTAAAAAATGGATGATAATTTTTACTTTATGTTTTCCTGTGTATGGCATATAGCAATTTATGTTTAGCAAGAACAATGTATTTACAGAACAGAACAATTTTTAACATCAACAAGAACTGTATCCTCTTTTTGTTGATCAAAAAAGATGTCACATTTCAATATAATTGCTTAGCATTTTCAGTGAGCTATTTATAATCAATGGGGCAACTTAAAGTAAATGTATTTTCAATGGCTGTTGCTGTACATCACTAAAAATTACACCATAAATCCTTTGTAAAGTATTTCTCTTTTGAATTAATGCATTCTATATATAGCATATTTCTAAATACGTTATTTCTTCAGTAAAGTTCTTAAAATTAAAAAAGTACTTTAAAGAAAACAATTTTTTAAAGTTTATGGAGTTGAGATAAGGGTTTTTAAGCTTTTAAAGTGCTTGATGAATCAGAATACATAGATCTTCTCAGGGCCTCCTTTTCTGCATATCCCCACCCTAAAATTTCAGAGAAAACTGCAAGCATTAGTTATTTGGATCAAACACAGTATTCTTATGCTAAGATGAAGAAATAGGGAAACATGTTATGGATATCAGCATTTACAAATAAACTACTGTGGCAGGCCTGTATTACATGCTTACTTATTAATTGAGAATTATTATCTTATTCTAGGAGATGATGAAACAGAGATAGAGAATGAGAGTAATTTGCTCAAGGTCACCAGGCTAAAAACTTGTACAGTTCAAATGCAAAATCAGATTTGAAGATATGGTACAATAGGAAAAGAGATCTTGAGTTTACATCTGATTCTAAGCATGCAATGCATAATATATGGATAGCAACTATCTTCAGACCCTGGACCACACTATGCAGGGCTTAGATCCTTGAGAGCAGAGCAACAGCAGTGAACATTACCATCACAATCTCATGGGGGCACTTTCTAAAAGACAGCACAGGAAAACAGAACAACTGGAAAAAAATTCCACTAGGTAGAGGAACGTCACATCAGAATATGGGACTCCTAAGATCACTGAAAGCTACACATCAAGATACTAGAGGTCAAAGAGGAAATTAGTAAAGGAACCATACAAATCTACTTAGAAGTAACTTTGAGTGTTTGAATAATGCTAAGGTATGCATGTTGAAAGCAAGAGTCCATGAGGCTCAGCAGAGAGCAGCTACTGGAGAATAGACCAGAAATGTGACTTTGGAGAATGTATACAGCTGGATGATGTAATAATTAAGACCAGGCAATAGTGCTGAAAATCCCAGGCACATGCTAACATTATAGAAAGAACATAGTATAGAGAAGGTATACAGCAGTCCTCGAGTGTTGTTGTTGTCTTGTAACAACAAAGTCTAAAAAATTTCCACCAAGTATGAATTGAATACACCAAAAATAAATAAATACCCTCTAGCCTAAAACTCTATGTTATTTAAAAGAAGATAAGAACATTTGTACTTGTAAAATAATGTCCAATGTTTTTTTTTAAATATTCAAAGAAACAGAAAAATTGGACATAACCAGGTGGGAAAAAATAGTAAAGAGAAACAGAGCAAGAAATAATAGAGATTTAGGGCTTATAAGAATAAAAGAGCTATTATAAATGAATTCCGAACTATAAAAGAAAGGTGAGTGTGATCAGTAAACAGAGGGGATATATCAAGATTAAATTATAAGGGAGGAGAAGGGGAAATGAGGAAACATTTGGGAATGATATTGGCCAAATTCTAATGTTATATTATGTGGATGTTTGAAAATGTACCAATAAATGCCAGCATTATGTACAACTATATGGCACCAATTAAAATATGAAAAAAAGATAAATTTATAAAGAACTAAGTAGAATTCTGAATATAAAAATTACAGTATCTGATATTCATTGAGTGTATTTATAGCAGGTTTTAGAAGAACACCAAATCTGAAGACTAGCATGGAAATTAGGCAAACTAAAGCATACAAAGAAAAAAAGTTTAAACAGATCAACAGTAACAAAAACAGAACAATGCCTCTGTGATCTTTGTGACACTATAAAGTAGTTTAATGTACATCTAAGTGGAACCTTGAAAATAGAGGCAAAAGACTGGGCCAGGAAAAAGATAATGGAGGAAATAATGCTAGAAAAATTTCAAATTTAATGAAAAGATTATCAACCCATAGGTATAAAAAAACCCAACAAATAATAAGCAGGATAAATATATATAAAACCGCATGTAGAACTGTTCTAGTCAAATTGGTGAAAATTAAAGCTAAGACAAAAATATTTAAAATAGGCAAATAAAAAGAGTCATTTTACATATAGGGGAAATAAATATGACTGACATAATAAGAATGTAAATTAGGTAGCAATATAATCAAAATTGTAAAGTATTGAAAATCTTACTTGGAATTATATATTCTATAAAAATATCATTCAAGAATTAAGATAAAACAAAGACATTTTCAGATATATAGGATACAAGAGAATTTGCTAACAGTATCTTTGAATCATAGAAATGTCATAGAAAGTGCTTCAGTCTGAGGGCAGATTATACCAGATGAAAACTTATAATTACACACAAAAAAACAAAGAGTATCAAAAAAGATAAATGTATGAGCAATTTAAAATACTGCTTTATTCTTCATTTCTTAATTTCTTTGCAAAATAACTAGATGCACTCATAACTCACTCCTATTCATGTCACCAACAGGGTTGACCATATCCTGTTGCATCAATCACCTTTCCACACTGGGACCAAAACACCTCACATGAATAAGTAAGAGAAGGAAAAGTTTATTTTAGGCTCATGGTTTCAGAGGTTCAGTCCATGGTTGGTCTACTCCATTGTTCTGGGTCCAAGATGAAGCAGAAAATAATGGCAGAAGGGTGAGGCAGGGGAAGGCTGCTCAGTTCATATCACCCAAGAAGCAGAGAGTGAGGGGAAGGGGCCAAGATATAGTCAAGGTTAGACATCCAATAACCTACCTCCTCCAGCCATGCCTCACCTTCCTACAGCTACCACCCACTAGTCCTTTCGAATGACTAATACATCAAATGGATTAATCCACAGATGACATTACAGCTCTCATAGCCTAATCATTTCACATCTGAACATTCCTGCATTGCCTAACACATGAGTGTTGGGGGTGGGGGTCATTAAAGATCCAAACCATAACACATGTGGAATGTCATGTTGGCCCTAGGATGAGAACATGTCTGTTGAATGGATGACAGAAAAATATATATGATAACAGCAGAAGATAATATATATACACATATACAACTAAGTGTTGGAGAAACAAAGGCCAAATGCAAAAATAAATTTGATTCTCTCTTTCCTCTCTCTCTTCCACTCTCTTTAGAAAAAAAAGTAAAATGTTTCTATCCAAAGAACCCAGTTTTACTTTCAAAAATCTTTCTAGAGAAATACTGGTGCAAATATTCCAAATGTAAGCGTACATGAGTATTTATTGTAATGGTACTCTGGCACTGAAACTATAGAAACAAAACAGAAATTATCATTTGACCTTATTATCAGTATTCCAGAGGGATCCCTGAACTAAATGGAAGATTAGACTTAATAATTTTAAAGTTTCTTACAATTATAAACTTTCAATTAGCTCAATCCTGGGAAGAGAGGGAGAACAGTAACAAGTATAGCCTCAGGAAGGGTGCAAAACAAAGCAACAATAAATTAGGTAGACCTAGAAGCAGGTACTTCACATAGCAGTGAAGAATGCAGACTTGTAGCAGGTAAAAGCAGCATCAATGAAACAGCTACTATAAGCTCAGGAGAAAACTCATCCAGTATGGTTCTGGCATGTGCTATTCATGTCCCCAGTAGAGGTCAGAATAGAGAGATAAGCATATCCTTACACCTTTATTCATACTTCCAGTATGATGGTGGAATTTCCAGTTCCTCTCTAATCATACAGCATAAGTGTGATTGCAAAAGAGGAGAGACCAGGACCCTGTGTTGCAATATTGTCACAAGATCCCTTGTTTTAACCTTGCATAGTCAAGGTTACATGATTAAATGACATGGTAGCTAGAAAGATTCCCAGAAAAACGCCAAAGACTGCAATGAAGAGAGTTGTATTAGTCAGCTCTGACTGACATAACAAAATACATTAGACAGGGTGTATTAAGCCACAGAAATTTACTTTCTCACAGTTCTAGAGACTCAGTACAAGAACAAGTTTACATCTTCTTTTCTCTTGCTGGTGTGTGAAAGGTCACCTTCTGGCTATGTCCATCTTCACACAGCTTTTCCTTGTCTGTGTGGAGAGAAGGGCTGGTAGAGACAGACAGATCTTTCTCCTTTCGTAAGGCCACCAATCCTTTCATACCAGGACCCCATCTGTATGACCTCACTTGTCTCCTGAAATCCTCATCTCCAAATACAGCTTTTAGAAGTTTGGAACTTGACATATGAATTGGAGGTGAAGGAGAGCAATTCTGTCCACAAGAGGAAGAAAGAAGAAAAAAGAATTCTCAGAAGGAGGAATATTCACCACAGGAGAGGGATGGAAGTTTTTACAGGGCAGCAGAGGACATATCAAGTTGAAAGTCTTTCTCACACTGGTCTTTATATGGGACTACCACAGAGAAACCACCAAAAAGAAAATGGTAATGCAGCCCCGGGCCAACAGACATAGTGCCTGTTCTTACAAAAGCCCCAGCCACAGACCCATCACAAGTCAATGTAGGTCATTTCATACGTTGAAGAAGAACCATTTTACAACTAGTTTGGATTCTTCACCTACATGTTCTAGTAGGGTAGACTTTTTCTTGAGGAAACTTAAAGCCAACACCACTACAAAATTTGTGATACCAATACACAGTAGAAATGGACAATGCTTCCAAGACAGGAGCAATTAGGAGGCCTTCACAAAGGCAAGAGAGGTGAAAGGCAGAAGTCTCTGCTTTCAAGATATATTAAGCCAAGGTAACAATAAACTTTGAAGAACAATAAACTTTAAATAGGAAACAGACAAGGAAATTGTAATGGAAACTATGGTTCAGGGAAGTATCCTAAGTGAGCCAATGTAACTTCCTTTAAAGAGTCTAAATTTTGTTAAAACAAAGTGGGATTCTGTGATTTCAACTATGCTGTGATCTAAGATCCCATTCTCTGAGTATAATCCCAACTCATAACTGTGCTAGCAGAGATAATTATTAATGATTAGTGCTGCCTTAGTCTCTTTCTGGCTTCAATGTGTGAAAAATGTTCAATGTTTTTTTGTTCTGTTTTGTTTTTAAATCTCCTAGATAGAAAGAACCATTACCTCTTCTTCTTAAAGATTCTTGATCATAGATATTTAGCCCAGGCCATAAAACAAGCAAGATAAGTGATGGGCATGCCCAAGATGGCTATAGTTAGACTCCTTCACTGAAGCTACTGGTAGGCTGTTTTTAATATGTAACCAAAGTCATGAACACACTAATTCAGCATACATACTCAAGGTCATAAATATTTGCTTGTGAGCAGCATGCTCACTTATTTAACCTGTTGACAATATACCTTCTTTATCTGGCCTACATATAAGCAAGGCCTAGGGAGGGCTACAAGCCACAGCTAAAAGCTGGGGGCTAGTTAGGTAGTGCTGCCACCTCCAAATGAAGCATGTCTACTATCCCAATTGCACCTTGCATCTTCTTCCACCTGCTGTGATCCCAGAACTCTTTCCCAAGATCTGGCTAAGCCTCAGCCCGAAACTAGGGATATTCCAGGGAAAGAAAAACCGAGTGGCAGATTTTGGTGTGAGCACATTTTTATTAAAACTGTAGGAAAATACAATGGAATGATAAACACAAAATCCAGCTAGTGATTCTCTCTTGAGTGAAAGGTAGGAGATGTGATCAAAGGAGCTAACACAGAAGCTGTAATAATAGTATTGAAAACTGTGTGTTCAACAAGGTAATAGGTATACTGGATTTATGTTTATATCACTTTACATTTTAATATCTCTGAAACCAGAATGACCTTAAGATTGTCATTAGCCAGGTGACAGCCAGGATATAGTTATTATTACTTTAGAATATTCTCAACTTATTTACTTATCTTTTTGGTCTCACATTTTTACAAATATATGTTTGAAATATATGTTTTGAAATATATGTTTTGAAAGATATATTTTAGCAAATATAAAATAAAATTTCTTAGTAAATAAAATGACTAATGCAAAAATAATAAAAATTCATTGTAGGGCTTAAAATATATGGAATTAAAATTAATGATACCAACAACATAGATGAAAGGATAGGATGAAGGAAAATGACTTGTATAACTTTTATATTCTGCAAATAGTATCATACTAATTCAAAGCACATTACAATTAGTTTAAAAATCATATTATAATCCCCTAAAATAACCATTTTAAACAAAAAGTTAGTATAATAAAAGTTAAAGAAAATATACAATTCAATAGAAATGCTTAATAAAAATGTAATGAAACTGAGTGCAATGGTACAGGCCTCTAATCCCAGTGTCTCAAGAGGATGAGGCAGGAGGATTACAAGTTCCAGGCAAGGCTCCAAAACTTAGGGAGAACTTCAGAAACTTAGAAAGTGAGATCTTTTCTCAAAATAAAACATAAAAAGGAATGAAGATGTAGCTAAGAGGTAAAGCAATTCCTGTGTTCAATCCCCAGTACAAGAAAGAGAAAGGAAGGAAGGAAAGATGGGGGAAAAACAATGTAAATCAAGGAAAAGGGGGACAAATAAGAGATGAGATGAAGAGAAAATAAATATCAAAATGGTAAAGTCAAAGCTAATCAGATCAAGTTATAAGTAGATTAAACATTCCAGTTGAAAGGCAGATATTGGCAGACTGGATAAAAAGCAAGAACCAAGTTTATGCTATCCATAATAAATGTACTCTAAACATAAGGATGCAGATAAGATGCAAGTAAAGGGGCAGGAAATGATAACCAGATGAAAAACATCACAAAATGCCTGAGTATGCAAAGCAATAAAGTAAATCTAAATACTCTAATATTTGCTTAAGACATTTAATTGACAATTAAAAGCCTTCCATGAAAAAACAGTTGTACACAAAGATGACTTCAATGAAGAGTTATATAAAACATTTAAAGAAGAAATTATGTGAATCTTACATAAGATCTTTGTTAATGTTTAGATATTAGATGTTTCTTAAAAGCTCATGTGTGAGAGACAATGTAAGAAAGTTTAGAGGTGAAACAATTGGCTTATAAGAGTTTTAACCTAATCAGTACATTAACTTACCAGATAGGGATTGATTGGGTGGCAACTTTAGGCAAGTAGGGTGTGACTGGAGTAGATGGGTTATTGGGGCATGACTTTGTGGTATATATTTTGTTCTTGGTGAGAGAAGATTCTCTCTGCTTCCTGGTGTTCATATCCTTAGCCCTTTTCCTCTAGCACACAGTTCTGCCATGCAGTTCTCCCACATCTTAGACCCAGAGCAATGAAGCCAGCTGTCTATGGACTGACATATTTGAAACCATGACCTGAAAACAAACTTTCCTCCTCTAAAATCACTAGTTGGATATTTTGGTCACAGGGGTGAAAAAACTGACTTAAACACTTTTTTCATAAAGTAGAGAGAAAAAATAAAAATTTCCAACTTATGAGGCCAATATTACACTGATTCAAAACAAAAGATAGCACATACACTCACAAACACAGTAAATATTCCTCATGAATAACAACACAAAAATCCTTCACAAAACATTATTAAATCAAATTGAAAAAGGTATAATAATGAGGTTAACCACTTAAAAATATATCAATATAATTTAGTATATTAAAATTATAAAGGAAAATCATAGTATTTCAAAAGAAGAAAATAAAATATTGACACCTGCTCTTGATAAAACCTTGAATAATAGAAATAGGTGAAATTTTGATAATTAATAAAGGGACATCTCTAGAAAACACCTATAGGTAACATTGTTCTTAATTTTGAAGAGCCTAATAATTTTTACCCAAGATGAGGAATTGGCAAAGATTTTTTTTATCCTCCCTACTTTTATTCAATATGTTCCTAGCCAATACAATTAATCACAAATGAGACATTAAAATCAAAGATAGAAAGTCAAAATTTAAAATTTACCATTTTTAGAAAATGTAGAAATATGTAGAAAACGCTAGTCTAGAACATAAATGAATTGAGCAAAGTCACAGAAAAAGTTAGTATAAAATATCTCTTTCATATCTCTATGCTATGAAAGAAAGCAGAGATAAAAATTTAAAAATGTAATTTATAATAACACAAAGCTAAAAATACCTGAAAATTTGAATGAAAGATGTACAATTCTACATTTAAATACTAAAAATTTCCATAGAAAGTAAATACTAAGTAAATGGACATTTACATTATGTTTTTAGATGAGAAGATTCAATTTTTTTCTATTGGTTCAACATAGTCTTACATATTGAAGGGATTTGTTTCTCCACATTTATACATGCATACATATTGATAAAGCAGCTTAAACCTGATCCTTGTCTAGGATCTCCCCACTTCACCCACTCCCCAATCTCATGTCTGCTCTGTGTTTCCCATTACAGTTATAAATGACCATAGATTTGTATATTAATTACTGAAATTTCTAGATTTATATGCCTGCCCGAGTATAGTTTGGCTTCTTGTGAGAGAAGACTCATTTTTTTATATATTAAATCTATAAAAACCGATCTATAATTCAGAGCATTCCATCAAAATTCCAAAAAATTAAAAATATAATAAAATTATTCTAAAATTTATATGGCAATATATTTGCCTAGAATAAGTAAAGCAATTTAAGAAAAATGTTGAATAACTTACACTACCTAATATACAGACTTATTATAAAGTTTAAGTAATCAACACAGTGTGGTAGTAGCATAAGGTAAAAGCCAAGCAATTTAACAGAATAGAATAATCTTGAAATAGACTATCACTTAAAAGGCCAACTAATTTTTGAAAAATATTCCAAAATAATTCAAAAAGAAAAAGGGAATCTATGAACAAATTCATGTTAATACACTAAATATCCATATGAAGAATTAAAAAAAAATGCCCTTCCTTAACCTACCCCTCAAATATAAACTGAGGTTAATTAATGGGCACACAATATGTGCTTTAAAAGGTTCTAGGTGGAAAAAAACAGAAAAATATCTTTGTGTCATTGGAGTAGGTTATGATTTCTTACTACACAAAAGGTACCAGTCATAAAAGAACAATGTAACAATTAGACTTCATTCAAGTGAAACAATTCTGCTCAAAAGTAGTTGCTGGAATGAATACAAATTAGCAAATCACAGATCAGAAGAATATATTCATAATACATACATAAATCTTGTATCCAGAATATATTAGCTTTTTTTTAAACTGAGAAGTAAGTTTTATTTTATTTATGTTTTATTTGTTCAAGGTAGTCTTACATTTAGGAGGGAATTGTTGCCATACAATCATGAGCATATGCATAAAGACAGAGTAAGCTGAGGCTGATGTCATTCCATGGTCTTCCCCATTTGGGTTCCCCCTGATTCCATATTTCCCTCTACTTCACCCTCCTGTTATCTGGGATTCTCATGGAAGTTGAAGGTTCTCCACTGAGTTTATAACCCCTATATTCCCTCCCTGCAACTGCTTTGATATCCTTCCTATTCTCACCCCCCTCCCTGCCACCCTCCCTTCATCCCCCAGCATCACAGGAAAGGTTTCCCCTGCTCCTGTAAAAATTCACCTGAGTTGAGGTTAATATTAGCTTAGCCAATTATCAGTCTGTTTCCAATTGTATTCTAGCTTCCACATATGAGAGAAACCATTTGGCCCTTAGACTCTGAGTTTGGGATATTTCATTCAGTATAATTTTTTCCTTCTCCATCCATTTGGTTGCAAATGCCGTGATATAGCTTTCTCTAATAGTAAAGCAGAACTCCATTGTACATATGTGCCACAATTTTGGAATCCACTTGTCCAGTGAGGGGCATGTGGGTTGGTTCCACAGGTTAGCTATAGTAAATGGAGCTACTAAAAATATTGAAGAAGCTGTATCTCTGTAATAAGCCAGTTTGCATATGTTGAACCAGCCCTGCTTTCCTGGAATGAAACCCACTTGATCATGATATATTATATTTTTAATATATTTTTGGATCTGGATAGCTAGAATTTTATTAAGGATTTTAGCCTCTGTGTTCATCAGGGAAATTGGTATATAGTTTTTTTGATGTGTCTTTGTTGGGTTTTTGTATCAGGGTTATATTTGCTTCATAAAAAGTGCTGGGGAGTGTTCCAACCCTTTCAATTTCATGGAAAGGCTTGTAGAGGATCAGTGTTAATTCTTCTGTGAAGGTCTGGTAGAATTCTGCAATGAATCCATCAGGTCCTCGGATTTTCTTTTTTGGAAGGCCTTTGAAAGCTGTTTCAATTTTGCTCCCTGAGATTGGTTGGTTTAGAATTTCAATGTCCCCCATGTTAATTTGGGAATGTCCTATGTGGCAAGATAATTGTCCACTTCTTCCCGATTATCAAACTTGGCAAAGTATGATTGTTCAAAATAAGTTCTGATAATCTTCTTGATTTTAGTTGATTCAATGGTAATATTTTTTGTTTTTGATATTGTTTATTTGCTTCACTTCATTCTTCCTTTTGGTGTGAGAGTGGCAATGGGGTCTGCTGATTTTATTTATTTTTTCAAGGAATCATTTTTTTGTTTTCTTAATAATTTATATTGTTTATTTGTTCTCAATTTCACTAATTTCAGCTTTAATTGTAGTTATTTCCTGTCTTGTATTATGTTTGGGATTGGATTGTTCCTCTTTTTGTAGGGATTTAAGTTGGAGCATAAGTCTATTTATTTGGGCTCTTTCCTGATTTTTTTTGTTTTAAAGAGAGGGGGACAGTGAGAGAGACAGAGAAAGAAAGAAACAACTTTATTTAGTTTTTCACATGGCCTTAGTTGCTCCAACACTTAGTTGTGTATGTGGTGCTGGGGTTTGAACCCGGGTCCTCATGCTTGCCAGGCAAGTGTCGAAACCGCTGAGCCACCCTCCAGCCCCTCTTTCCTGATTTTTGATGAAGGCATTCATGCTATAAATTTACCCCTTAAGAATGCTTTCATACTATCACAGACATTTTGATACATTGTTTCATCATTCTCATTTGTTTCCAAGAATTTCTTAATTTTTGATATCATTACTGCTTTTATCCATTGTTCGTTGAAGAAGGTATTATTCAATTTCCAAGTATTTGAATAGTTTCTACTGCTTTTCTTGCTGTTAATTGATAAGATCATAGCATTGTGGTCTGACAGGATACATGGGACTACATCAACTTTTTTGTATTTGTTAAGGTTAGCTCTGTGGACAAGGATATTTTGGAGAAGGATCCATGAGCTGCTGAGAAGAAGGTAAACTCAGCCAATTAAGAATGGAATAGTCTGTAAATGTCTGTTAAGTCCAGTTGATTAATAGAGTTGTTTAGGTTAGAGATATCTTTGTTGATGTTTTTCTTTGATCTGTGTATTGTTGATAATGGTATATTAGATTCCCTCAGTATTATTGTGTTGAGATCAATGAGAAGTTTACTGTCCTTGAAAATTTTTTCCATATATTTAGGAAGGTTGTAATTGGAGACATAAATGTTAACTATCATTACTATGATATAGTGACCTTCTTTGTCCTTTCTGACTAGTTTTTGGTCAAAATTATGTTTATCAGATATTAGAATCCCAATGCCAGCTTGCTTTTGCAGGCCACAAGACTGGTAGACATTTTGCCAACTTTTCACCTTCAGTCTGTGTCTTTTTTTGATTGTGAGATGTGTCTCCTGTGGGCAGCATATTGTTGGATTTTGTTTTTGATCCAGTAAGCCAATCTTTGTCTTTTGATGGGGGCACTAAGTACATTCACGTTCAGATTTAGAATAGGTATGTGAATCTGGGTCCCTGCATTGTGACTATTGCTGTGTTTTGCACCATCTTGGGTCTCTTTTGGTGTGATTTTTGCTTATTGACTTTCTTTAAGAGTTTTGGAAATTGTTTGCATATTCCTCTGAATGAAGTATGTCCTTGAGAATTTTCTGTAGTGCAGGCTTTGTGTTCATGTAGCTTGAATTTATCATTGAAATTAAATTAATTTCTGCATCACATTTAAATCTGAGTTTTGCAGGGTATATTATCTTTGGCTGAAATTTTTTCTTTCAATTTTGAAAAATATTATTCCACGCTCTCCTGGCCTTTATTGTCTGATCTGAGAAATCTATAGTAATCCAAATTGGTCTGCCTCTGAATGTGATTTGGTGTTTTTCCCTAGCTGCTTTTAGGATTCTCTCCTCCATTTCTCTGTTACTCATTTTAAAGATGATGTGTCTCAGTGAGTTTCTCATTTGGTTAGGTCTGTTTGGTGGTCTCAGGCATCTTGAATTTGATTTTCTGGATCAATCATGTTATGGGGAAAATTCAACTTGGCAATAACACTTGGTAGGTTCTTAATGCCCCTTGCTTGTTGTTCAATATTTTCTTCAATTCTAATCATTCTCATGTTATTTCTTCTCATCTTGTCAAATACTTTTTGAAAGTTCTGATCATGTACAATAAGTTTCTTTTCTTGTTTGTCCTCCTTGAACTCATTGTTCCTCAGCCTGTCTTCATTATCTGATGTTTGTTCTTTGAGAGCTGAGGTTCTATTTTCTATTGAGTTTACTATGGTATTAGTATCTTCCAATGAGCTTTTAATTTGGTTGACAGAGCTCTGCCACATCACTTTTCAGAATGTTTAGCTCTTTATAAATGTGGTCTCTCATCTCCTGGAATTGCTCTCTTATATCTTTCCTTAAAGACAGAGCAGGAAAAATGGAAACAAATGTTTCACAGAATTATGACTGGATCTGCATAGCCTGCTGTATAAATCAGAGTAATAATAAAAGGGATTTAAATGAATCTTCTTGCAGCATATTCCTGTATTGTTTAATACAAAGTTTAGTTATCATTGTCTTTTCTCAGTTAATAATGATCATTAAACATCTGTTTCAAAGTGTGGTAGAAGAGATGGAATGGGGAGGCTTTAGCCAACAATTACTTTCCTGGTTAGTTTTACCATGACCTCTCAATCTATTCCAAAATAAACATATAAGCAGAAGCAGAGTTTTTATGAAGCTAATGACACTGAAGCTTCACTTTCATAAAGACCTTCCACTGACTTTTGTATTTCTAATTTTGTATTTTTTCCTTAAACATTGAAGCCTCATAGAACCTGGATCTGATATTCACTATTATGAATTCATAGTTACACCCTGATTCAAAATATTTCTGAGACTACCCATATTCTCATGGGACTTTTGCACAACTATTTTAGAAACCTTCAAACTCTTACCCACAGGAACTCCATGTTAAAAATCACAATTGCTATTTATGTTTCAGGAAAACCACAATTCTTCAGTTTCAGAGTACTGCTTGGCTACTCCAAAATATCATGAGTTAAGTCTGATGTACATTTGGATATAAATTCTGTTAATTAAGTTAAAGCTGAAAGGAGACATCATGAAGAGGATGTCTTTAATTCATAAACAAGAGAAGCAAAAGTTTGTGAAGCAAAACAATTTGTCCAAGTGTTACTGAGCTGGAGGCCTGCTGGGTTGAGCTGGGGGTGGCTATTGCAGACCTTGGGTGATGGTTTTTTGACTCTGCTGAAAGGAATTCAAGTGAAATACAAAGTAGTAAGAGAAAACTTCATAAAATGAGAAGCACAGGAACTGCATGGACCCCCCTCAAAGAAAGGAGAGTGTGGTGCTGATGGGGTTAGAGTTTTTAAGAAAACTAAGTCCTTTCTCTTACTTCAATTTCCCTATCTCCCTGAACTGGTTTGTTACCCCTTGGATAGCCCTCAGCATACTTTCTTTGTGAGGGTCTCAATACCATAGTTGACAATTATGTGACATAGTTTCGATATTAACTGAGGCTTCCAGTAACTTGGTTGCAAGAGATGATGATATTTTTATGGAAGCTGTAGTGCCTCTTGAGAGGTTATAATTAGCTGTAGCTGTAAGGAGGTCTGGATATAACAGACCCCACTTCTCTGTTGCTCATCTTGTTCCAGTCAAGATCCCCAGAATTTTAAGTAATAATTTTATCAAGGTATAATTCTCTACAGCTTGATGAAGGTTGGGTATTCAAGATCTTTTCCCCAATTTCTTATCTAAATAGGGCTCCCTGCTGTTTCAATTGTATGACTCCTGGATTTTTCTTGATGCATATGCCTAGTATTTATCCTTCCTTCATTGTTCTTTCTCTCTTCCTATCTATTCATGGCTAAATAACTGATCTAACACAAGATCATATGACAAAAATCAAGCTAGAACCCTTTCAGGCTTGTTATGGAGTTCTAGTAGTAAAAGGCATAAATGATGATTAACACTCTGCACTGTTTTCTAATTCTTCTCACATGCCTAAATTGTAATCAATAGCAATGGTATCATTTTGGATTGCAAAGGCAGGAGTGTGCAAATATATTGGAAATTAGTCATGCAAGGAGTTTAATGCTTTTTGAGAAGCATCAACACTTTTCCAGAAATATGATTTGGTAGATCCAGGGGAGCCTCTAAAATAAAAAGGCCCAGTGTATCAATACGAATAGACTCTGAATAGCCAACTTGGTTTTGTACAATGGCTATGTGTATATACCTACAGGAGCTAGAACATGTGATTAAATTAAAGTAAACCCTATATATTTATTCAACTTGAATAGGAATATTGTGTTTTTAATCAAATTAATGAGATGTTATACATTTTTATTATAGTGATTCTGATGATGTTTCCAGGAGTTGGGCTGGATTAAGTAATTACTTTTGTGTGTATGTGTGTGTTCTAAGCCCCAATAAAGTGAGTCACCAAAACCATTTTGAGACTTTGCCTAAATAACTTCCTGATAAATATATTAAATGTTAAGATGGGTAATCTACTAGGGTTGTATTTTGCAGTAGCTCTGTGCCAAATATTTCCCTAGGCAGGATGATGATAGAGACATCTATGTTCAATGGGGGAAAAGTCTTATAATTAGAGGTTGGTCTGTATAAAACTCCTCCACTTACTTGTGACATTTAGCAAATTACTTTCTTGCTTTCCATTCTAGCTCATGTGAAAAATGTGATTAATAAGATCTATATTTTAAGGTTGTTATCAGCATTGGAGAGGTAACATAAAATATCAAGCGTAAGAGCAAATCAGAGAGTAAGTTTGAGCCAAAAGCCTACCATCTCTATTGGCCAATCCTGTTTCCACAAGGAAGGCAAGCATAAACAGGTAATTCTTCTCTATACATCATAGGGATGCCCCCTTTTCCATTTGACAGGGGAAAGAAGCAAATTTGCCAAAGCTCAAGTCATCATATGGAAACAAATTCTAAAACTGAAAAAATATATACAGAATATAGTATTTCTTGCCTGCAGCTATCTATAAAATCAAACATTCTCGCTTAGATTCTTCTGAGAGAAGTGTTGATTGTACCTGGATATTGTTTTCTGATATATTTTACCTAAACTATTAGATACTAAATATCTAATATATATTCTCCAATATATTATCTAATATATTTTTCCTGATATATTTATTCTAAAAAATTCTTATTTTAGAAAATAATTCAATTATTTATTAATTGTTTTCTAAAATAAGAGGTAAACCTCCATTTTTTCTACTGAGGGCACACTTTTGCAATTTTTCAAGAACCATTTTAAATTTTGTTCCTTCTACTCTTTTAGCTGTCTAAAAAGAATAATCACGGAGATACATTTTAGACAAGAAAATTGTAGGTTCAAAGCACATACAGTTGAATTTACTATTAAACCTGCCTAATTATATGTAGCCTTCACATATTCTTCTAACTTATTCCTATTTTAATAGCAATTTTCTTGTTAAGTAATTGTCTAGGTCTGTCTTCTCCCTCCAGATGAGCTCACCTAGCTACTGATGTCTGATAATGTAAGGATAGTGAGGCAACTGGAAATGGAAAACTTATCCATGCCTCCAATAACTCTTACTTTGATATTTACATTTCTTTACATGTTTAATTGGTCAGGATATTTAAAAGCTGTCAAACAAGTTGGTATGTTTAGAGCCAGGTTCAAAAGAATATCAGGATAAAGCCACATTATTAACATGAAAAGTTTTTTCCTCGAATTTCTTACAAGGCAATGTTCAAAAAAAATCTAAATTATTTTTTAGGGAAAGAATGAAGCAGATATCCTTCCCCAGGGGCTGTGTCAGAGCAACAAAAACCAGATGAAACACTAAATAAAATTGATTCTCCATTTATCACTCTCACTGTCCCTCTCTCTTTAAAAAAAAAATAAAAGATATGCGTCCCTAAAAAATTTTGCATTTTTGTACTGTACATACACACACACACACACAAATATGTTTAATGGCTAATAACTCATGTGAATCTGAGGAAAGGCATGGCCTTTGAGTGAGGGCACAATCAAAGCCCAGTCTTGATACAAGATGAATATGGAATGAATGAAGCTCACTATCAAGTAACTGACCTCTGCATAAGAACTCACCATTATCATCATAAAGATGGTCACGTTAGAATGCTCAGGTTAACAATAAAATATGAACTTAGACTGGATTAAAATTAAGTAATCTCACAATGTTTTGGGGAAAGCAATAATGATTTCCTTTTTTAAATTTCTATGGTGAAATGTTTTTGAAAGGATCTTTTCTCAGAGTGTGCAATTGAATAAAACGACATTTTAGAAGAGCTAAGCTATGTAAGGGCATGAATATAAATCTAATTCTTTTCTTAAAAAAGCATTATCAGTTTAGCTACCAAATTGTAATAGAATTAAAGTTTATAATCTTTAAGAGATTAATTTTTTAAAAGCTTTTGCTCAAAGGGAAAGGAAACAGTTTATTTAACAAACACTATTTCAGCTAGCATGAGCAGTGTAAGTTTTTCAAATTATGTTGAAGTAGCAGTTAAGTGAGCTTTGCCCATTCTTTTTGCATATATATAACTATGAATACCATATGCTCTGAATGCCATCACTTTGTGAAAGCTGATATATGCTTTCCAACTACACTCTTCCATAATGCCTCCTGGGAAGACACTACTTGATGAAAAATTAAGTTGAATCACTTTTCTTTTGCAAAGTACAGAGATGAGAGTGACAATAAACCCACCATACATCTCTGGCTCACATAATTTGCTCTTAAACTGTCACTTTAATTATTCTTGAATTAGGAGCTTACCTCCAGGCAAATTTTGCAAAGATTTTTAATAATCCATTTTATAAAATATCATTGTGGACAACAGGAAAATATTGATGCTAAAAAGATGAACACAATGTTTTAAAAATACATGAAGCACATATATTCAAGGACAGATAGATTTTTAAAAATAGAGCTTGACATATTTCTGTAGCCTATATACTTGAAATTTAGAGGCAGTGGTCCTCCTAGTTCTTTCCTAAATCTTTATTATGGGAAGAGAAGAGGTGAGGGTACATAGATACTTCAAGGATATTGCAAATCCTGAGTATTTGTCATAGAAATTGGGATGTTGTACAGTTAAAGAAATTAGATTTAGGCTCGGGGAAATGCCCTTTAGGAGAAAGGAAAAAGAAATCTCCAATTACTACGTCTTAAAATTTTTAAATCCCACTGCAACCACTAGCTTTATATAACAAAGCAAAATCTCAGCATCAAAAAACAGAAAACATTTATTTCTTTCTCATTTCAGAGCTAGTGAGTGTTGTTAAACTCTCAGGTGATTCTTCTTTAAGCAGTGACTGAGTCTCCAGTCATTCTGTAGCTCTACCAGATCCAGGCCCTCCCTGGAGTCACCTTCTGTATCCCCTCCATCTTCTTGACTGATATATTAAGACTGAGCATGGAAACTTTTATGGGCAATTCCATAAACCAGTTTTGGGATTAGCATTTATCACTTACCCAGAAATTACACTAGTCAGAAACCAGCCACATGGGACCAACATGATTACTAGAGGAATCTGAGTCCTTCCGTGTTCTCAAGAAGAGGAGTCAGTTTGCTGAATACACATTTAACCTCTGCCACCACTTGTCTCATGTGAATTAAACTAGGGTGATTCAGTCCCTGGAGATTCATTTTTTGTGAATAAACCAATAAAGTCTAGTTTCAGACTCTGCAGGGTTGAATACATGACTTGTCATATGGAGATTCAGTTGAGAACCCCTGCCTGTAGGCTGTCAGTAAGGGACCAAATCCAAGACAAAGATCAGAAACTGAATCCCAGGTCTTAGGATGCCAAAATTCATGCTCCTCTGTAATTGATTGAGTTGTAATCATTTTTTGCTAAAATATAATTATCTTTTTGTCTTTTCTTTTCAAGAAAATATAGAAAATAAAAAGATTATCAAATTATTTCCGATAACTAGTTCTTAAATCTGACACAAGAAAAATGAGGGACAATTTTACCTTGATGGTAGATGAAAAATGATGCATCTTTTAGAGGCCATATCAAATGGATCACACATAATAATAATAATAATAATTGTAATAATAATAATAGTAGTAATTTGCCTAACAATAATAGCCACTACTATAAACTTAGTTCTTATGTGCCAATTACTATGTTAAGTTCTTTATTTAGTTTATACTTAATCTCAACTCTGAAAAATGTTTCATTTTATACAAATGTAAGATAAAAAAATAATTAATGTTCTACAAATATAGGATGTCTTAGAAGGTCATACAGATAACAAGCAGAGTTAGATTTACCCCAAAGTAACATTTACATATACTAAATATATTGATGACATAGAGTGAAAATGAGTTTGGAAAAAGTATTCTGCAAGTCACTTTCATCAGTAAGTTAATGAAAGAATTGGGTATATTCTGATTTTAAGTATCATTTATTATTGTAAACAAGACAAAAGAGACTAATAATTAAAATAGTATTTATTGAGCTTTTATTGTGTTACTTAGAGGCTGTTTTAAATATTGTAAACACATTTTCAAAGTGTATTAGTCAGTTATTGCTAAAATAATGTATAAAAAATAGTACTCAAACTCACCAATGTAGAATAAGCATTAACTCTGACTTATTGAATTACAGGTGGGGCAGTCACTTAGCAGAGATGGATGATACAAATTTAGAAGTCTAGACTCATGGAGACACCCTTTAGAGGAAAGTAAAAGGGAAGTTCCAACTGCAATATCTTCTAACTTTTATTTCATACCCCAACCACCACTCCTACTACAGCTACTATTTACTGGATTTAGTCTATATTCTTGGTTCAAGTATGAAGATCTGCTTTGTGACACTTTTGTTGTACATGGAGCAAAAGTTACCTGGAGAATGCTTTTCATTAGGTAAATATCAAGAATGACAGCGAGTGAATGGTAAAGCATGTCACTAAAGTTTTTGCTTAGAAAGAACAAAACTGCCACCATTGCCTATATTCCATAGTGCAAACTCCATGTTGGGAGGTAGCAACATAAATGTCAAGAAGCACCGGGAGAGCAAGGGAATATTAAAAAAAAATCCACTCCACCAGATGAAGTACTACTTACAGCAATTCTTTTAGGAAAATTCTTAGAAAAGGTAGGAAACTTGTGTGAAGGAAGTAACAGTGTTATATTTTAAACTTATATCTAACCTCCGCCTATGCTTTAAATTACTATTATATCAAACTGACAGCATTCTTTAGCCAAATACAGATACCAATTCATGTTCAACCTTAGGTCCCTGATCACAGGAATAATATCACATTATACCTTCTATGAAATTTGCCTCTTAAATACTCTTAAGAACTCATTTATTTGATCAATCAGAGCACACACACTTTTTAAAGTACCTGGTTTATTGTTACTAACACTCTAAAATCATTCATTTCAATTGAACTAGCTACTTATGTAAACCTAAACATAAAAGTAGTTTATGTCATTCAGTCTGACCAAATACTTTGTTGTTGTCATCTTTTAGAACTTATTTTCCTTTTATAAAATTATATAAGCAAGGCTTTATAGACATTTAATAAACTATGAAAATTTAGAACTTTCTTACCTTACGCAAAATACTAATTAATATCTTATGCACTTTGTATGAGAGAATGTTCTCATACAAAACAATTTGGGAAAAAATTATCACCAAAAGAAAATTACAAAAATTACATGGAATCACATACAGCTTGACCTGTTCCATGGGGGAGAAAAAAGATATTATACCTATTCTGAGATGAGATTTGTTTTTTAATAAAAGTAAATGTTAATGTCAGTTTCCTAATTCAACTAATGGAAATTTTGTAGATATGTTTGTTTCTGAGATTGGAGGAGACTTCAAAGGCTTCAGTAGCCAGACTGTGGAGCAAGAGGATTTCATCCAACAATTAGCACCATCACAATCACCTTCATCAGGACTTTGAACTCTCTTCAAAGGAAAGAGGTTTTTACTTTTTTAAAAGTAGTTCTATTTGATAAGTTTCTGTTCATGTTCAAATATTTTATAATAGAATTGTAAGAGGAAATCTGTAAAGAAATCTGTAAAGAAATATTCTCTCATTCTTTTTGAGAGAATGATTACTGTGGGTAACAAATTATTACCACTTTATTGTAATAATTATTTTTAGGACTATTAGGATTGCATCTCAGTAATGTGTGGTTTCAAATTTGAAAGGAAATAAAGCCTGTCTTTTTCCAAGGCATGAGATTCTAACAGAGCCTAACCTGTTATGATTTAAAAAGGAGAAAGTTGAACTAGAATCAAGACAAGAGTATTCATGGATATCTAAATCAAGTCTCCAGAGAGAGCATTTCCAATAAAAACTGAGGCACGGAACCAGGAAGTCTCAAAATGTGAAGAGGTAAAATCTGAAAAATGGCAAAACAGATTTCATATGGTCTTTTAGATTTGCAATCTGCGAATGCCATTTTGTTTATATTCTGAACAACTAGAGGACAAGGTTGAACATATCATCTCCAGTTACACATTACGATGTAGGAATAGAAATTTCAGGAATTTGGCATCTCAAGGCAACAGAAAAGATTCCTAGGCCTGACATGGAAACTTTATGCTGGTTTCGGCTTGAACGTGAATCTTTTCTTTTTTTAAATATATAAGCAATTTATTGAGATAATACCAGACATAGTTTAGGACTCAAGGTAAAGAGGAAATCTGGTCAATAACACAGTTTAAATATAGAGGCTTACTGAAGAGATTTTTAAAATATGATTCTTTCATTCATAATACAAATTCTAGACTTCAACATATTTTGATAATGTACTCCATCATTAAAAAAATTTATTAGTACTCTGAAGTCTATAACTAGATACATAGACCCATTAAAATAGTACCCATATGTGTATACATAATTATTACATATCTGATTTATATATACATATGTATATACATACACATATGCATATATTTTTCTGTATTAATATGGAATTCACATGTTAAAACACACCCCAAAGCAGAAATATGGAAATGATGCAATAAAATTTTTTTCTAAACTTTTCTGTCCAGTGGTTAGTCTTTACATGTGATATGTACATTCCACTTTAGAGATAATATACAAACAAAAATTTTATGAATATACTTCTAGACTATTGAGTTGGGGAATGTACAATCAAAATATATGGGGAGGAAATTTTCTTCTGCCTCTGGAATATCTCTTTGCACTAATAAACAATGAATACAGAACCGCACACTGTAATAGATCAAAATAAAGCTGATTTTTTAAAAACTGAACACTCATTGGAGAAAACATGCCACCAATTCTTATTTGTGACAACAGAAAATATGGTATATAATCTGCTATATTAAATAATTAAGATTTTATTTCATATGGATTATGGCATTGCTCTTCATAAAAGACTAAGGTACATATCTAGTACACAGAAGAAATTTAAAATTGATCCCCAAATAATACCTCAAAGAAATAATCATTATTAATATCTCATTACAGTTTTTAATCATGAATGAAAATAGCAACATGAATCATGCAATGGAGTGAACATGAAGGAAAGTGTTCCACTCTGGATATAGGCAGTATCTGCCTTATTGCAGAGAATTTGGAACATTGATAAAATCAACTAATAATAACTTATAATAACTCTGTGCTGCTTTTTCTAAACACTGTGAATGATAAAATATTCCTCCTATCAGAGATACTTTACTCCTAATATCACTCCAAATTGGTACGCAACATAGTGCATGGATGGATAGATGGAGAGAAAGACAAAAAGTGACAGAAAGAGTGGTGGTAAATATAAATAAATGGATAAGTGGAATTTATAATACAATTCATTTATTTTACATTATCAGAATAAAAATAAATTAATGTGATATTGGAGAGAGAGCCAAGAATCTGGGGAATATAGCATTACTATATTAGTTGTTACTGTCCAATAAATACTTCTAGCATTAAGATTTTTTGAAGTGCTAACATATAAGAATCATATTTTAATCATAGATTTAATCACAGGACTCAGCTTTAGAAAAGTAACTTTAAATTTTCTAATAGTCACATGGAAAGCAAAAATAGGTAAATCAATTTTTATATTTTATATAATCAATTACAACAAGTTTAGTGTGTAACATTGAAATCATTAAAATATCGTACATTCTTTTTTTATTGGTCTTCAAAGTCAAGAGTATATTTTACACTTCAACACATTTCAGTTTGTACTAGGCACATTGAGTGTTCAAAATTCATGAGCAGTTATACCTACCACATTTGGACCACACAAGTCTAGCATATATCAAATATACTAAAATTATAGCAAAATAAACATTGTCCCCCATCATTGACATGAATAAGTATTTAAGATGGAATTGAAAATGTTAATCCATGTCATGAGGTCAGACAGTCTCGAATTAAAATACTAAAGATGTCATGATTCCTCAGAGTATTCCCTTTTCTTTCATAAATGAGAATAATCCAGGAAAGTTTCTCAAATTCCTGGAGGTCTTTCATATAACGTTGTCATATTTTCTAAATTCATCAAATGTACACTAAATCAGATTATCAATTATGTCAACCTTGAGGATTTTAATACCATTGAAAGAAACATTTATCAGCATTCACATATTTTGTTGATTGAGAAAATTTAACATTCAATATATTAAAACTACATCTTTACTTTCCACTTTCAATTTTGCCCCTATGCTTTTAGTCACCATTGATCCTTGATTCTCCTCCTTTCACCACCCCCATTATAAAATAGAGGAGTAGGGTAAAATCAAGTGTGGAATGGACAATACTAAGGAATGCCTATAGAAGCATGGGATGGGCCATTTCAATTTGAGAGGCCACTGGCATCTGTTAATTGTCACTTATCAAGTTAGTCTCTTGAGTTCCCATTAGGAGCTGGAGAGGAGGGCAAGGAAACTTTCTTTATGATGACCTTTCTAAGGGAACAGATTTCAGGTCCTTGAGGAGGACAATTCCAGGTCATAGAAGAGTTATTTTCAAAGGGTCAGAAAAATGATTTACAAGTGTAAGTTTAGTAAAGTAAATTCTCTGACAAAAGAGAGTTTACAGTTAGCACAAACCCTATCTAAACTTTCATTCAGTTGAGGGGACTGTGGAGGCCACCTTGGTCAGTGCTCACAGGGCTAGATACTACACATACTTTGCAAAATAGACATGGTCTCTGATGGTGATGTAGGAAGGTCAATGTCAGATGCATCTTTTCAGGCAGGAATGTCTGTTCTTAAGTGAAAGAGAATGTGGAAACTGTGTCAAAAGTGACCTATGCATGCCACATAGGTCAGGAAAATGAGATCTACTAAACTGGAGACTGAAGTGGAAGCAGAACGTAGATTAATTACCTAAAAATCTTGGCAGTGATACCAAACTACAGTAACCAGGACCAAACAGACAAATCACTGAGTTTAACAGGCCACTTGTAATGGACCACAGAGTATTGGGGTCTGCAGTAAATTTGAGAGTATTTGCTGAGATGTATTACAAATGCATAGTCTCAGGACCCATGGAAACCCACTGAATCAGAAGCTGCATTTCAACAAGGTCTCCAGGGTTAGATATAAACATCAAATTTTGGGAGTCACACTGCCCCAATGTTTCTCTTACCACTTTCCTTGGTTTTGATCCTTTATAATATCTTACCCACACTGCAGCACTCAGAAAAGAAGTACTATTTCTCTTCCTCTAAATATTTGCTTTGACAACAGATTTTCTAAGTGAATGAAGCTATTGCCCTTTGTGTGACCTGTGTAAAATTATTCTTGCATATTGGCCCTCATGTCACTCAGGATTAATCACATGTATTTACTTACTGCAGTGAGAATTTCAAATATAGCATGAATCACATTCTGAAACACATTTTGATATGCAGGGAGAAAAAGATGAACATATAACCATTACATATTCTTTAAAACAAAGGGAAGAAATAGCAACAGAAAATATATTAATGTGATTTTATGACTGAAAATTTTAAAACAAGCATCATGGAATGTAAAGTTATAGTCCTCATAGGAATCATAACAGGGCTGTAAGGCAAATATATATTAAGGCATAAATATAACAGTCTATACAATAATAGAAAATGCTACAACCAAACTGCCAAGAGCCTAAATTTTAATTGACATGGGAATCATAGATTTGGAATTTCTTACTGCTTAGATTTAAAATTTTTCTGGAACATTGAAGTAACATAAAGGCATCCAGACATCACAGGGTGGGTATGATATAAATATGAAGTCAAGTCAGTAAAAAAAAAGTTAATGATATTTTATTTTTATCTTCTAGACAACTTAATTAAAGTGATAAACAATTATTAACATTTAAATAAGGGTGTTAATAAGTTTTATATAATGCATACAAAATGAATTGCTATAACTAAATATGGAATTACAGCAAGTTTAAGTACAGGTAGCATACAAACTATTAATTATAACTTACACACTTGGAATTTATGATAACAGAAATGAGGGAACTACTTGGCAGTTAGCAGTGGACGAAGTCTTTGAGAACACCCAGGCTGTGCAATGTACTTGTGTGTGTTTTTATACATGTGTGTTGACCAACATTACCTTAACGTTCCCCTGAAGTTTATTACACTTTAGATATGCCTTCCTAACTATAGACCCCTGATCTCCTTTTCCCCAATGCATTTACTTTAGAAAACTCACAATTACAAACTCTTTCTTGATATTTTGAGATGTAAATCTTCCACAATGTAAGAATTTTTTTTTTCTTTCAAGGACCTGGGAGCCATCCATTTGAGATGTCATCATGAGATAGAGCCCTGATCTCCCAATCTCTGGGAGTTAACAGTCTAATTTGTATAAAAACCAGTTAGCAAATACATGTGATCTACTTGCTTGGACCAACTTATTCCCTAATGTCTTCAGTACACTGTCATGAGTTTGCCTCAACATTTAAAGTTTCTACATTCTTTTCTTTCAGGGCATTCAAGTTCAATCACTCTCTATTGCCAACGTTTTTATTCTTATTAAAATAGTCCTAAAGAATCTTCCTTGACTATTTTAATTCTATCTAGCACAATTGTTCTTTGATAGTTTGAAAGTATGTGTGCACACATGCACATCCTAGTGTATATGCACAGAGGGGTTCTACCTTAAGGTAAAAACCTTTGCCATACACTTGTTCTTCATGAAAACAGTTGTCTTTAGACCATTTTCTGTTTTGAAGTTTTTTCCTAGCATTGTATTCAAACAAAAGTCACTACATTTTAAAAAACGTTTAGAAACACTAACTTGGGGAATGATTTCATTTTTCTGATGAGTTAACACAAACCTCAAGAGAGTAAGAGATTCTCTTAAAAACTCAAGATCTCACTGTGAACAGCATCTCTAGAGCCCTGGATGCTGCTCCACCACTCTATAAATATTACTTTTGTATCATCAAAGATAAAAATGTGATCTAGGCAATGTAAGAAAAACATGAAGGAATGGTTAACCTACTTAAGAGGCCTTAGGAACATTATTTGCATACAACTCATTCATATGCAAATTAGGAATGATCTTTATTCAGGGCCTCAGTTTGGGAACATTTATTAGCCATTAGTTGTGTTACTTTATTTAATTGAATGCATAATTTCTTAAATTCTGCCTGACTGTGCAGAAAGGATTATAAACATAACATTGAAAAATGTACAGCAAAGACCTAACTAGAAGCCAAGAGCACCAGAACAAATGGTAGCTGTATCCAGTTTACTTACATTACTATGAATAATTCCCTAGCATTTTCAGTTAGAAGATGACTTACTGAAGATATTTACACAGATATCAGTTTGACAGTCTTGCTTACTTTTTCAGTCTCATTTCCTCATTAGTGAAATTTTCAGGAATGTTTCCTAATTGTGCACATTTTCATGAAGAGATGAAATATATGTTCAAAGTACTGACACAGTAGTGTCTATGCCCCTAGTAGGAGTTCAGCATGGTGGTGTTGACATCTAACAACAAAATGAACATCATCATCATTATCTTCTTCTTCCTCAGCCTTTATGTCATATCCCTGTGACAATTTGCCTACATACTAACAACTATCTTGACACAAATTTCAGCGATGTGCTATAGAAACCTACAGCCAAAGCCTGAAATCCTTGGTTGCTAACTCTGTGTTAAGTTCAATTAAACTGCAAAGTATCAATTGGAACAGATTCTTTTCAGGTGTTCTTAATAGCAATAATTTGAGATAAATGGTCATGACCAATTAATTCAGTTGTCATTTCATCAATGTAAACATGAATAACACTTCTTAACCCTTTTTAGTGAAATGTCTTCATAAGATTCTAGTAAGTTATGACAATGAACAGAAAATAGCAAAGTTTTAGAATTGGTCAAGAAAAGATGCAACAAATAAAATAATGTTTCTACTCTGCTCTCAAATAAAACATCATTACTTCCTCCAATATTGCAATGTCTCCAGAAGTAAAATAAAATGGATGAATCAGGAGACAGAAAACAGGCAGCTTAGAGGAATATTTTTACCAAGCTTCATTCTCGAAGACCATATTGAAATAAAATGACCTGAATTTCCTTCATACTTCTTCTGTTTAAACATTCATTTTCCCTTAGGATTGGGAGGGGGAATACAAATTAAATCAGGGAGAAATACTGTCATGCTGATGGAAATAATTTCAATACCAAGATATATCTATTTAGTCATATGAAATCAGAGACAGTAGATCCATCTGAAATGTTCTGATGCCTCTGCAGAAATACGAAAGTTAAGAGTAAATGCAATTTTACTTCAGTCAAATCTGGTGCTGTTGTCTACAGGCTGATTGTTACAGGTTACCTTTATCAAATCAGTTTCATGGATTTCATGAAACTGAGTAGTGATACGAAATAAAATACAGGTTGCCCAGGAAAGACTAAATTTGAGACAAAGAATAATTTTTAATGTATGTCCCAAATATCTTGTGCATATATGTATTTATAATTTCTGTCAACAAAATGAGTAGCTCCTATTATATTATTGTTTATTATTAATATGTTGTTTGAACTAATGAACTAAATGGATTAATTTTCAGTTTTGGTACTCATAATTCTAACCAACTTATTTAAAAAAATCTACAGAAAAAAATGTGATTTTTTAAAAATAAAAAAAGCATGGCTGCCAGTATTTTTTATATTACTCAATAAACATCAGTTTAAATTTTTGGTATTATTAATGCACATAAAAATGGGGTCTTCAGAATTACTAGATTTTTAGTTGTATCAGATTGATTTAAATTTTCTTTATCTTAGAAAACTCTCTGGGTTATCTGGAAATAAAAAGTACTTCTATGCCCTCAAACAATATTGTGTTTATTATAACTATAAAAATACACATGTTATTTATGATAATTTTGAAAAACCAAACTAAGAAGAGTAAATTTCATAAAATTAAGCTTTACATTTTGATCATTCAGGTGGTTTTCAAGAAAGTTTTAAAGAAAAAACATGATATATTAGCAAAGTAAAAAGTGAATTTTGAAACCTGTTTCATAATTAATATTTTATGATTTGTTAGTAATTTCACTGAATTATATAACAATTTAAATTTTTGAAATATTCTATTTTATGTATAGAATAGAACCCATTTGTAGCTACAGAATAAGGCATATTCTGTGTATGTACTGCATGCTAAGTCATTGCACCACTGGAGCTCCTAGAATAGGGTGTATTCTCTAACATCAATAAACACAATGTTTAATCTATCAAGATAAAGTATTTAATATATAAACTAATTAATAATCTTATTAATTATAATATATGAATAATTAACTAAAATAGAATGTAAAACATGCTTCATTTGTTCCTGATCTTCAATATTTCATTTAGGAAATTTTTGATTCTGTGCTAAAAGCCATAATTTGTGAACATCTGTTGGGGGAAACTCAGTATGGATTTATGTAAAAATATATTTATGTCACATTTCTGAAATGATTTAACTGAATATAAAATTATGTTCAGGGTTTATTTTCTTTCAACAGTTTGAGGTTCCATGCTCACTCTGGAATTCATTCTTTCTCTTGGGAAGTCAGCTGCTAATCTAAGGCTTGCTTGAAAAGTTATATTCCATGCCTTCCTCCCCATGGGGTTCTTGTAAGATACTTGATATTCTGCAGTCTTATTATCATAGCTTGAATAAGAATTATTTTTATACACTTCAGAGTTCTGTACACTGGGTAGATGTTTTCATTAGTTCTAGAAAATTCTTATTCCTAATCTCTTTCAATAGTTTCTTTTCCCTATTCCTTTTTTCCTCTTCCCTTTTGAGACTCCAGCTAACCCTATTGGATCTTTCCTCCTTATACCCTATGCTGCTATATTTGCTGTGTTTTCATTCTTCTATGCATGCTTCTAGCTTTTCCTTTTTCCTGTCATATATGTTAATTCTTTATTCTGTTATCACAGTTATTGAATTCTACATTTTATAATATATTTCAGTTATTGAATTTTTATTTCAAATTTACTAGGTTATTTTTTTGTATTTCAGTCTTTGCCATATGTTTCAAGCTTGTCATTTATCTCCTTGAATGTTATTAATGATTGATGAGATAATAAACAATGTTATTAATGTTGATGAGATAATAAGCAATGTTATTAATGTTGATGAGATAATAAAAAATTCTATCTAATGCTCCTGTGAATCTCTTTGTACAATTATTTCTGCTAGTTCTTAATCATGGGGTGTCATCTGCTCATATTCTGCTTATCCTTATTTTATATGAGATACTGTATTTGAGAAATTATACCAATAACCTGGGAACAAAGATGATGTTGTCATCCTCCAGCAATGATGTTCTTTATTGTTTTGCAAGTCAGCTAGGTCACAATCATCCCCATCATCTTGATCTCAGTTCACAAATTGAAAATTTCCTTATTACCCAAAAGATATTAAGCAGGTCTGAAGATTGTTCAAGACCTAGTTTACTCCTGGTTCATTTTTTCTACTAGAATTCAAGTGAAATTAGGAAGTAATTTACCATGCCCTACATATACCACCCTCCCTTTTTCCTTGGGTCCTTTAGTCTTAAGAGGCCTGTTGATTAGCTTACTTCATCTCTCATCTATGAATGCCACCAGAATAAAAGCAATCCTGAAAAAGGGCATGTCTCTAGATTGTTACTATCATCTGGACCTAATTACTATATTTGTTAATTTTTTAATTATTTAATATTGGTTATTGTTTACATTACTTATGTTTAAATTTTTACTAGAAGAATCTAGCATTCTAAAGTTTACTTCAGCTGGAAGTTTTGTACAAATCAATTAATTTGCCAGTATAAGAGGGAAAGTTCTTGACTACTAAAAGTTAATTGAAATATATTTTATCTACAGTAAAGAAAACTGAAAAAAGTGATTTATTCCAACGTAAATGTCATTAATTAGATGTAATACATAAATTGTTAAATTTTTTTTGGTACTAGGGATTGAATCCATGAACACTTAACCACTAAGCCAATCCCAGCCCTTTGTTATTTATTTTGAGACAGGGTCTCACTAAGTTGCTCAAGGTCTTGTTAAGTTGTTGAGGCTGGCTTTGGACTTGCAATCCTCCTGCCTCAAGTAAGAGATTCAGTAAGATATTTTAAAAATATATATTTATTCTAATTAATGTGAAAGTAGCCAACAAAGGAAACTATTCCCAATGGAGAGAATCAAATTATTTTGTGGATCCATCAATTGTCTTTTTATAACAAAAGCAATATTCACTATTTTTCTATTTTGAATGATGTTTCATGTATGGGCCAAATTAAGAAATATCCCAATAGTCAAGGCTAAAAGTCATAAACCAAAATATTAAGAATAATTTGACTTATGACCAAAATAACATAAATCAAAGAGGTAAGCAAACTAAATGAACAGATGCTGAGCCCCACCAAGTAAGATAAAATGCCTTCCACAACTAAGTAACCAGAAGAAGAATAAAAGTTGGAAACACACATACAGTTCCAAATATCTCCATGGAATGTGAATGATAAATAAAATGGCTAGAAATTGTATTTTTGTGGCTGGAAATTAGAAGCTGTAGTATGCCCCGGTTGGCTATTGGATGCATGAACATTACCCTGTCTGTTGCTATAGGTCTCCATAGACTCATTTGTAAAATAAGAATTGTAACAACTTCTCCAAAACTCCTTTCAACTTTCATATTTTATAATGTATTTCACAGTTGTACTTTGTGTTTTGGATAATTTCTTGAGTGAAAATTATGAAAGTATGTGCACACCCAAGCAAAAGAAAATGAGTGCTCTTAATGCATGAAAAATACCTCTGATAAAGAGAACAAAGGCAAAAACCTCCAACTCTATAGAAAAACACACTTCTAAAATGGGTCAAATTCAATTCACCTTCTTAAACTAATGAAAACGATGGTTAACAAAATTTCGTCAAAGTTCAAATCTAATTTTTGTCCTTTGTGCAGCTATAATAGAATCAATGAATATTTTCATAATATCTTTAAAGTTTATGTCACTGAGATAACAATTTCATATTCAAAGATTTCTAATTGATTTGTCCATAAAATAAGCCTTTCATTCAAACAAGTGCAAAACATAAAAAATAAGAAAGATGTTTTTTAACTTTCAGATATATACTTGCATATAGATATATTGGACACATTAAAATACTGAATGTAAAAGAAAAAAGTATCAAAAACATACATCTGAGCAATAAAATCATGAACTAGACCAAAGAGTAATTGAGCCACAATAACTAAATAAGGACACAAGCATTCTTTCGTCTTCTAATTTTTTTTTTAAGAGAGAGGGACAGTGAGAGACAGAAAGAGAATCAATTTTATTTAGTATTTCAGGTGACTTTTCTTGCTCTGACACTTTGTTGCATATGTGGAGCTGGGGTTTGCATGCATGCATGTCAGGCAAGCATCTTAACCACCAAGCCACCACTCCAACTCAACATAGGCATGTTTTGAAAATAGAAGAATGATTTGCTCTGCATCAGAGAAAAAAAATCAGATGTTCATATGAGTTGTATTGTAAATAGAAATACCTGGAGGATAATTCAATAGCATTATTAACACAAGGAACTTGCAGTTTTGTTAGTAAGTTGTTCTTGTTGTTTTTGACAGATAGAAAGGGAGAGTAAAAGAATCAAATTTACTCATTTATTTATTTTTCGTCTGGCCTTTATTTCTCTGAAAGTTGTGTATGTGGTGCTGGGGTTTGAAACTGGGTCCTCCTTGCACTTGCCAGGTATGTACACCAACTACTAAGGCACTGCTCTAGCTCTTATTGCTTGTTATTTGTATGCTAATATAACAAACGTAATATGGACAACATAATCATATGTGAGTCCAAAATGTTACAACTCTCAAATGTCAGGCTTCCCCTCACCATCTTTAATGTTCTGTGTATACCCTGTTAACTTAAGGCACTGCTTTTTATCAGATCTCACTTTTGCTAAGATGTCTAGAATTATATTCTATTAATATTTCAAACATGTTTGAATTCCTCTGATGACTTTTCAGGACTTCTATTATCAGGCTCACATTTTTTATCCATTTTTTTCCCTACTTTTCTTCACAAAGTAGTTCCCATTAATTAAACTGCCTCATTACCCTCCAACTTTACCTAGTTCCTTCCAGCCCTGAAAGTATTTGTGATTTTCCCTGAGGCTGGAACCATCTCTTCCAGGTATGGAAATCTGTAAGTGTTTCTCACATGGTTCTCAGAAGAGTTCTACTTACTCCACAAGGTTATATTTAACTTCTGTAGCCATTTCCCCACCTCTAATCCCACATCAGTGCTGAATAAATATTATGATTAATTAAAAGTAGAAAATATAAACAAAGACATTTATAATACAAAATAGACACTTTTACTGATTACTTCTCTTAGTTTGGTGATAATCCTACTGAATTGACTAAAACAACTAGTAAAAGGAATGTCCTTTGTCAACAGTACCGTCTTGTCTTTATTTTATCCAACTCTTGACAGTGGTACCAAGGTTCATTAAACTAAACATATTTTCAAGCATAACTCCTTGTATGCCTTATTGGTGACATATTCTTGCTGCATGTGCATAGATAAAAATAGCAATGTCAGACACAACAACTGTCAAATTTGATGCCTGGGGCATGATTTTTGGTACAAACAGCTGTGGATGCTAAATTGAGGTTTCCTCTGTACTGTTTGCTCCCACCTATCAAGAAAACCACCCATTGATAGACTTTATATTTTTGTGTCTCACATCTGTATTTGGATGCAGTGAAGACAAATGTAGTAACTCCATGGCATGGGGAAGGGGAATGGAAAAACACCTGTCAAGGCAGAATTTTCAGCCACATCAGAGAAGCAGGCACTACACTCTTACCAAGAAGGCCCTCTGAAAACCCCAGCGAAGACTGGATCTCTTCAGGAGACCACTGTTGCATTTGATTTAAAAAGCTGTTTCTGCAACCACAGAATCGGTTGAGTTCTGGTCTGAAGGCCTCACAACTTGAAGACTTTATATTCCCCATTCCTCTCTGATTCATGTATTTCAGGGTTAAGAAAAAATTTTTTTTCTGAAAAGAGCTAAGTATTTTAGGTTTTGTGAGCCATAAGGTCTCTGTTGCAACTACTTAATCCTGTGGTAGCAAAAGCAGACATGGACAATATATGAAAGCATGGGTGTGTCTTTTTTCCAGCAAACTGTATTTATGACAATAAGCTTTGAATCTCATTTCACTTTTCATCACAAAACAGTCTCTCCTTTTGATTTTCTAATAGTTTTAAAAATGTAAAAACATTTAAAACTCAAAGTGTTTAAAAAGATGCAGTGGGAGCCAGGTGTGGTGCTGCACACCTGTAATCCCAGCTACTCAGAGGCTGAGAGGCAGGAGGATTGAAGTTCCAGGCCAGTCTGGCCAATTTAGTGAGATGCCGTCTAAAAAAAAAAGTGCTGAGGAAGCAGCTCAGTAGTAGAGTGCCCTTGCATTCAATGTGCAGTATCTCAATAAATAAATAAATAAGGTGGGCAGACTCCCACCTTCCGTGGTCTGTTGACCCCTGATGTACACAATTTATGCCTTCTGTTTATCTCATGTTAGGATGAGAAGTAGAACACTTGTGAACAGATTATCATTTCAAATACTGACATGTCCGAGCCTAAGACTTGTGAATTGTTTGTCTTCATAGAGAGAGCCCTAAGAAGAAGGAAGCCACCACCATATATACTTCGGAAAGGCCATGAAAAGATCTATCACATTCTAATACAAAAGTGGCCTTTTGAGACTGGAGCAATGGCTTAGTGGTTATGGTGCATGCCTGACATGTGCAAGGATGTGGGTTCGAATCCCAGCACCACATACACAACTAAGTGTTGGAATAATGAAAGCCACATGAAAAACTAAATAAAATTGATTCTCTCTTTCTCTTTCTCACTGCCCCTCACTCTCTTTTAAAAAAAAAAAAGTGGCCTTCTATCCATCTCGAAGCACACTTCAGTCATGTTTTTGGTATATATCTTAGGTTAAAAAAACAAAGTAGTCACTACTAAATATATTACTTATAATGTCTTTATTTTTGGAGTACCCTATTTTTAGAATACTGAAAATACAAATGTGAAATTTGGTACAGTTCTGAAATTTTTTCTTGGCTGAACGCTAAGCTCCAATGGATTCAGTCAGAGCCATGTCCAGTGCAATCTGGAACCATGCGGCACTCCACTCTCCTGACTTCTAATAGCTACTCAATCAAGAGAATTGGATCTTGAGTGCTTTAACTTAGGAGCCACTTATAAACATGTACCATATAATGTCATGTTCTAAGATAGTTCATGAACTGTTCAGCAGTGCTCACTAAATAGTCTTGGACCCACTCAACAATTCCTGAAGGGGATGATGATAGAGTGGTATGCTGTGATACAGAGATAGTAAGTATATTCAATTTACTGCAGATAGCCAGCAACCACTGAAGTGTTAGGTTTTTCTTATTTTGTTTCATCCTCTGCTTTTTGTGGAGGGTTTCCTTTTCCTTTCTTATTTGCGTATTTTATTTCCTGATGTGTTAATAAAAGTAACACAATCATATTATCTCTCTGTAAATTGATTTAAAGTGGGTGAAATCAGAGCCTGCCTTCCAGAAATCTCTAAGTATATATGCAGACTAACCTGGGCAGGTCAACACAGCAGTGGCTAGAAGTGATTTGCCAGATACACTCAGTCTACATTCTGCTTTCGACTTGTTTGCTAAACATGGCAATGCGGTGAAACATTATAATTATTTTCAAACTGGAGTTTATATGCCACCATCTTGAATTTCCCAGAGGACATGCAAAACAAATACACCCACCTCCCTGAAGCTTTCATTTTATTCAAAATCCTGTGAAATTTTGTGCACTTAACTTGTATAAATAAATTATAAGGAACAATTTAAATTCTAGGATTTCAAATTTTAAAGCAAAAAATGTCATACAAACGGTCAATTCATGTACCTTCCCACAGATCAAGGTGAATAACATGATCAAGGTGGATAACATGACTCCACAGTGCTCCCGACATCTTTACGATTGAGGCAGCATTGCAGTGACTCCACGATTTAGTCAATACTTACAGAAAGATGAAAAGTACAGCTCATCCCCTGGCTTCTCTGTCTTTTGAATGCAGCAAACAGCAGTACGCTTAAATGGACTCATCCACTTTCAAGTGTACACTACCTCTTTAACACAGGTCCTGTTATTTAAAAACCACAGAGTCCCAGATTCTGCAACAACTGATTTCTCCTTCCACATCCTTCTAAGCTGTTATGTAATGTCAATCAAATACTGTGTGCCACTTCTTCCTCCCCTCTCTATATCACAGGGTTTTAGCAAAAAAAAAAAAAATCAAATAATATAAAAGTCAATTGAAAATAAAGAGCTATGCTTTTATGAATGTTGAGAGTAGAAGAAAAACGAAAGCTTACTAGACATGTATAGTCAAGTAAATGTGAGGTAAAGAAGAGGTTCAGTACGTTTTTTTCTCATCATCTTACCAATTCTTTTTCTTTGTTCAGTTATGGGAAAATTGAGTTAATCATTTTGTTAGGATAAAACATTTTCAATCACTGAAATCATCAGAACATGCAAAAGTTGCACTTGTTTCTCCCCTTCTAGAAAGTTTTGTGGGTTTTTTCTCATTCCTCATTTCTTTCCTTCTTTAGCACAAGTAAAGAATGTGAAAGCAGAACTTAAGAAAATTTAACAGTTACACCTGGCTTCCTAGATTTATTTGCAGTTAAGTTTACATGTGATCCAACTATGTTGCTTGTTGATATTCTGTTACCAGTAGGCATGAGCCATATGCCTCTTTTGCTTTTATTAACATTTTTATACCAAGATAAGAATTTGATGAAAAATTATAGCAATGATCTGAGTAATATTTTCATTACATTCTCAAACTTTCCACCTTTCACCCTCATATGCAAAATGAAAAATGCTAAGTGTCATTATAAGAACTACTGAAGTGTGAGTCATTCCTAAGGGAAAATTAATTCACCATATCATCATAGGAGTTTTCTTCATTGTTACAGGTAGGGGTGGTTATAAAGACTTACAGAGGAGTTGATATTAAGGTAAGTCTGTGTTAGTGAGTTTTCTATTACTGTAACAAATTATGAGATAAATTATAAAGAGAAAGGTTTATTTTGACAGAATATCAGCAAATAACATAGGTGAATCTAATGTAAAATCAAAATGTCACGGTCTCATGTATTCTGGGTACTTCAATATTTCAAGTTTTTCTTTTGTTTGGATTTCTTTTGTTTGGAACTTCTCTAGTTCAAAGGATCATCACCAATCTCATAATTTATTTCCTGAGTGAGCATTTCAGGCCACCTACATCATTTGCACTAATCTAAAATTCTCAAATACCTAATTCTGTCCCTAGCTACTCTTTTTAAGTGCCATACTACTGCCTGTAAAATTAACCACCAATGTATTAACAGGGCATGCAAGACTTTTTGATATTGAATCAACTACTTTATGTTTCTAAACTTTAATCTCTTGCTCTTTTCTGACATATTTCAAATATTTTTAAATTCTCACTATTCCTTATTTATGGAAGACCTTGTTATAAACCTGGGCCTTT
>PVKS010012290.1:0-54190 GCA_004027875.1 Aplodontia rufa
AGATACCCTTTTAACGCAAGAGTTCTTCTGGGGAAAACAGCAACAGGGGAAACCCAAGCTGGGCATCCAGGATTTGTCATTACCCCTGGATAACTAAGTATATATACATTGGTTATTGATGGTTTGATAATGTTTCCCCCTCAATTGTATCTCTATATACATCTAATAAAAAAAAGAAAAAGAAGAATCAGAGGAGACCCTTGTTGGTTTGCCTCTGAATGTGACTTGATGTTTTTCCTGTGCAGCTTTTTGAGTGCTCTTCAGTCTTGTGATGGCTGATGATGATGACAACCAAACAGCAAAACTAGAAACTGCCACGTGAACAACTCTCCGAACGCATGCAGGCATATCCTGGCATGCACACAGCCTCCTGCAACTCCCACACACCGCTCCATCTCCAGGTTGGAAAGTTACACTTATGAAGCCTGTGTTGATATGCACACCTGGATGAATTCGGCTTTGCTTTCTGGGGAGTCTGGATGTCCATGATCTTCTCCACATGCTTGCACATACTGAAAGTGACTTCACTCTTTTCTCCTCCATATCTGCTCATGTTGATGCTGTACTTGTCTGAATACTCTGACGTCACCTGCGTGATAGTCGGGCTGATGTACTTGACCTTCTCCACCTTCACAAGGAAGTTTTTGCTGTGCTCAAGATCCTTGTCATTCTTGAACAAACCAATTTGGGGTCAAGCTTTCCAAACATTTTAGATGTCAGATTCAATGTCTTTAAATAAAAATAGTGGATGAAAAAGGAAGAGTTTGGAAACGGAAGCTAAGACTATCTCCTTAAAGGGGAGCAGCACTTGACTGAATGGAGTGATGTTACAAGCCACACATGCAGCCTCTGAACCTTTCCTGAAAACCTTAGAGACCTCACTACATATCTCTCAGAGCATTCCCTATATAACTCAGAGCCCAAACCACGTGCTTCAGTGAGCCCACTCCACGTACCTCAGAGAACCTTCACCACACACCTCAAAGGGCTTAAACACACACCCTAGAGCCTCACTAAACACCTCAGAAAATCCTCATCACACAACTCAGAGCCCTCATTGCACACCTTAGAGAGCCCTCCCTACATATTTTTGAGTGCCTTCAAAACACAGCACAGAGCCCGCAAAGCACATCTCACAGACCTTTCACCACTCACCTCGTAGACCCTTTTTACAGGCCTAAGAAAGCCCTGAACACACACTTCATAGAGCCCATTCTGCATACATCAGAAAACACTTAGTACACAGCTCACAGAGATGTCACTTCACACCTCAGGTAGGCCTTACTACACACCTCAAATAACTCTCGTCACTAACCTCAGAGAGCCTTCCCTACACTACTCAGAGTACTCTCCCTACAAGCCTCAGAGTGCCCTAACAACACACCACATAGAGACATCATAGCACACCTTAAATGTGTCCTCCCTACACACCTCAGACCACCCTCACTACACTCTTTAGAGTGCCCTCAATATTCAACATAGAGACCCTCTCCACACCTCTCAGGAAATCCTCCGTACACACCTCAGTAATCCCTTACTACACTTCTCAGTGGCATCACCACACATGCCACAGAGCTGTGATTACACACCTCATAGGACCTTCCTTCTGCATGTCAGAGAACACTCGATATTCACCTCAGAGAGCCCTGATTACTTACCTCAGAGTGGTCAGTTGACAACTCAGATTCACTACACACCTCACAGAATCATTACCATAACTTTCAACAAACCCTTACTATTCACCTCAAAGAGACCTTACTGATCACTTTAGAAAGAGACCTTACTGATCACTTCATACATCAGAGAGCCTTCACTACACACCAAAGGGAGTATATACTTCACACCTAAGAGAGGTCACACTATACATCTCAGGGAGCCCTGGCCTTGTACCTCAGGAAGCCCACTCAATAGAACTCAGAGATTTCTCACTACACACCTCTAAGTACTATCGTGATAAACTTCACAGAGTCCTCACTACACACTGTGGATTGTAATAATCACATACTTCAGAGAGCAACAAATACACACCTTGATGAGACATCTCTACATGCCCCAGAGACCTCATTACATACCTCAGAGAGATTTCCCTATCTACCACAGAAGTCCTCACCACATACTTCAGAGAGCATTCACTACTCACCCAAGAGGCCCTCTCTATACACCTCAGGTAATTCTCCCTATACACCATATAGATGCCTCATTATTCACTTCAGAGACTCCTCAACACTCACCTCAGTGACCCTCACTTCACACCTCACACTACACATCTCATGATTCCCTCAGAAAGCCCTCAAAACACATCTCAGAGACACTTCCCTACACCCCTCACAGTGCATTCACCACAAAGTTCACAGATAACTCACTACACAACTTTGATAGCCTTGACCACACACTTTGTAGAATCCTCATGGCTCATCTCAGAGATGGTCTCTTCACACCTCAGAATCTTCAACATAATCCTGAAAGAACAGTCACAGCACATCTCACAGAGCCCTCACTACATGCCTAAGAGAATCCTCCTTAGTGCCTCAGACAACCCTCACCACACACCTTAGAGAGCCTTAAAAACTAATGTTGGGGAGCCCTATGACATATGTAACAGAGTCCTCAGTAAACAACTCACAAAGATATCAGTAATCGCCCCACAGAACTCACACTACATGCCTAATAGCACACTCACTACACACTTCAGAGAGCACTAATTACACACGTAAGACAGCCCTAACTACTCACCTCTGAAAGTCTTTGCTACACATCCCAGAGGGCACTCACCATGCACCTCAAAGAGTCCTTACCAACAATTTAGAAATCCCTTACTATTCACCATGGAGAGACTTCCCTACATGCTTCAAAGGGCCCTAACCACTCACCTCAGAAAGCCTTCACTACACAGCACAGAGCCTTCACTACACACCTCAGGGAGCCCTCACTTCACACCTCACACTATACATCTCAAGAAACCCACACCATACACTTCAGAAAGCCAAACTTACACACCTCAGGGTCCCTTAGCTACATGAAGTTTCTCATCACATATTTCCCAGAGCCCTCACTGCACACCTCAGAGTGAGCTAGCCACACACCTGAGAGAACCCTCAACACACAACTCAGAGTGATCCCCCTCCATACCTCACAGACTTCTCATTATATGCCTCAGAGGGATCTCCCTGAATGTGACAGGATCCTTCACCACACACTTTCTAGGGCCCAAACTACTCTCCTCAGACAGCCCCCAATACACTTCTCAAATAGCCATCAAAGCACACCTCACAGAGCCCTATTTACCTCAGACAGCACTGACAACACATCTCACAGCACCCTCACTACATACCTCACAGAGCCTTTAGTAACCAACTCAGAGAACACTCAATAAACACCTCAATTTTGAGGGCAAAACTCACCTCAGAGAGCCATCACTACACATCAAGAGAGCCCTATCTTTACAACTCAGAAGGTTCACACACACCATAGGGTACCTTCACTTCCCACCATACAGAGCCCTCACTACTCACCACAGGAAACCCTCACTCTGTGCCTCATAGAGCCTTCACACCATACCTCAAAGGTCCCTTACTACTCACCTCACAAACATGTATCCACATGCATCACAGAGCCCTGCCTACATGCCACAGACAGTCCTCACCACAAACGTATGGGAGACCTTACTATAGACCTTACTATAGACCTTACTGTAGACCTTTGAGAACACTCATTACACACAGAAGAGCCCCTCAATACTTTCCTCAGAGAATCCTCACTTCTAATTTCTTAGTCTTCATTATTGCAATTCAGTGAACCCTCACTTCCAGTCTCAGAACTTGCCACATATTTCAGGGGGCCCTAGAAATTCCTCACTACAGACCTCAGTGATCCCTCACTTCACACTAAGAGTCCTACCTACACATCTCACAGAGCCTTGACCACACACTTCAGATGGCCCTTATTACTTGCCTCAGAAAGCCATCCCAACACAGCTCACAGAACTCATTGTATACTTTAGAGTGCCCTAACTACACACTTCACAGAGACCATACTGCTTACTTCAGATAGGCCTTGCTAACAACCTCAGAAAGTGCTTCCCACTGACTTCAGTAGGACATTACTACTCACCTCAGCAAACACTACAACACACCTCACAAAGCCCTCCTTTCATGACTGACATCTATGTCAATGCACATTAGAGAGTCCTCAATACTTACTGCAGGGGTACTCTGAACACCACAGCGTCCTCATTACATCTCAAACATCCCCACATAGCACACACGAGAGTTCTCAGTAAAACCTCAGAATTCCCTCACTTCAACCCCAGAGAGCCTTCACTGCACACCTCCTGTATCCCTCAATTCACACATCACATGTTCATCAAGTCTACACACAGAGAGCTCTAAATTCACACCTAAGAAATTCCCCCATACATACCTCAGCCACTTTTCACACATCCAAGAGCCATCCTTACATACTTACAGAGTCCTGTGACCAGAGTTCAGTGAGCCTTTACTGTTTGCCTCATAGATTCCTCCCTACACACCTCACAGCACTCTCTGTACATGTTAGAGAGACCTAACGATATAACTCACAGACAGCACAATGCACACTTCAGACAGGCCTTGCTACCCACCTCAGAAAATTCTTTCCACACAGTTCAGTAAGCCTTTACTACTCATCTTAGCTTGCACCACCAGGTGCCTCAGAAATCCTCCCTACACATCTCAGGAACCTTCACAATGCCCTTTAGAGAGTCTTAATACTCATCTCAGAGGTCATCTCAACATGACAGAGAGCATTACCAACATTCTTTTAACAGCTCCTGGAACACACCATACAGATCCCTCACTATACCTCTAAGTGTCCCCTTGCTTCTCTTCTCAGGGAGCATCGCCACAAATATCAAGTGTCTTCACACTATCAGATGCTGCTTTCTACTCACCTCAGAGATCCCTCACTATACACCTCAGAAATCTCTCCTTTCAACTTCAAAGAGCCTTCACTACACACCCCTGGTAGCCTTCAATTCACATCTTAGAGTCCTCAATTCACTCCTTGGAAATTTCTCACTACACACCTTGGTGATACTCACTTCACATCTCTGAGAGTCACTGCTACACACCTCACAGAGCCCTGACCTCACTTCCCTTACTACATGCCTTAGAGAGCTCTCCTTACACACATAACAGAGCTCTTTACACATGTGTTAGAGAGTCCTAACGATACAATTCACAGAGACCACACTGCACATTTAAGAGAGGCTTTGCCATCCACCTCAGAAAGCTCCTACCATACACTTCTGTGAGCCCTCATTCACCTCAGTCAGCACTACCATACTTCAGAAAACCCTCCTTACATGCCTTGGACAGCCCTCTCACTGCACCTTAGAGAGTCCTCAATGTTCTCCTCAGAGGTCCCTTCTTCACACATTAGGCATCCCTGCCACACTCCTCAAACATCCCACATGGCACACCACACAGAGCTCTCACTGCACACCTCACTGTGCCCTCATTACACAATTCAGACACCCCTAGCTACACATAAAATGATCCCTGCACAACTCAGGTACCACAATGTAAACACTGCATTGGGCCCTCACTACACAGCTCTGAGAACTCTAAGTACTCACCTCATGGAGCCCTCCCTACTCATCAAAGTTTCCCTAATCACACATGTCAGATAGACCTCACTACAAACCTAAAAATAAACTCACATCACACATCATAGAATGTTCACTAAATAGTTCACAAAGCCCTCACCACACACCTCAGGGAGCATTCCCCACACAACAGAGAGAGGTCTCACTATCCATCTCAGTGAGCCCTCCACACAATTCACATGGGTCTTCGTTAACTAAGAAAGCCCTTCCTCCACACCTCAGATATCCCTCACTGTGCATCTCAGTGAGCCCTTACTACCCTCCTAGGAGAACACTCACTACACAACTCACAGCCCTCACTACATACCTCACTATGCCCTAAATAAACACCTCAGTGAACACTTACTACACAAATCAGAGTGTCCTCATACACATCTCAGGCATCTCTCAATACTTACCTCAGTGACATAACTACACTGTTCCATGAACCTTCACAATGCACCTCAACGATCCTTCAGTATACATATCACAGAACCCTTGGTAGTCCCCTCAGGTAGTACTCATTATTCTCTGACTGCCCACACTTCCCATACCACAGAGCCCTCAACACACACTTCTTTGAGCCCTTTTTTCTCACCTCAATGAGCCCTCACTTTATGACACAGAGGCCTCACCAAACACCGGAGATTCCTTACTACAGTCCTCAGAGAACCATCACAAGCCACAGAGCTCTCCCTCCATACCTCATATTGACCACACTACTCATCTCAGAGCCATCTCTACATGCCTCAGATAGTTTTGAGACCTCACTCTGCTCCTCAGAGAACCCTCACTACTCATCTCAGAGATACCTACCTACACACCTAAGAGAGCTCTATCTACTATCCTCAGAGATCCTCACAATTCCCCTCAGAGGTACATCACTACTCAGGGAGCCTTCTATACACACTAAAGAGAGCCCTCACCACACACTTCAGAGCCCTTACTACTCATCTCAGACAGACTTTCCTTCACATCTCAAAGAGCTCTCACTACCCACCTCAGCAGCCCTCACAAAACACCTCACAGAGACCTCACCTCACATTTCAGAGGGCCTTTCCTACACACTTCAGAGAGCCACAGCACACACCTCACAGAACCCTTACCTATAAGCTCAGAGCCCTCACTCCATAACTGCAATAACCCTCATGACACACCACAATAAGCCCTTACTGCACTCCTCAGAAAACACTCATTACACCTCTTTGTCATATATGCTTACACAGTTAAGAAAGCACTCAATAAACACCTCAGAAAACACTCACTACACACCTCAGAGAACACTAACTACACACCACAGACATCCCTCAAGCCTCACCTCTGTGGGCCACCACATTATACTTTAGAGAGCCTTTAATACACAACTCAGCAATCCCTAATTTCACACCTCAGTGACACCACATTGCATACCTCACTAAGCTCTAACCACACACCTCAGAGAGCCATCACTACAAACCAGATAGAGCCCTGACCGCACAATGAAAATCTTTCCTATTCACTTTCTCCACACTCACCTAAGATTGCCCTCACTACAGACCTCAGATAATCCAAAACACACCTCACAGAGCCCTATTACACTCCACACAAAGGCCTAACTTACTACTGCAGAGATCACTACTTATGGGCAGAGATCACTACTTATGGGCCTGACATTCCACACTACGTACTTCAGAGAGCCTTAACTACTCACCAGACACCTCATCACATACCTCAGAGAACTTTTACTGTACTCCTCATAGCCATCACCCAACACATCACAGAGTTGTAGCTAGACACCTCTGAGTGCCATGATGACTCACAACAGAGTATCCCTACATGCCTCAGTCCACCCTCACCACACAAGTCAGAAAGTTATTAGTATTCACCTAAGAGAACCATTTCTAAACATTTCAGACAGCCCTCCATACACACACCTCACTACAAACCTCAAAGACCCCACACCACTCAACCCACAGTTGCACTACATATCTGCACACACACTTGACCCATAAGGGAGTCATCTCTTCACATCTCAGTTGTGTAATCTCACACAACAGAGATCCCTTACTACTCACCTCAGCCCTCCTCACATGCCTCAGACAACCCTCACGATGAACCTCATAGAGCCAACACTACTCACTGAAGACCCCTTTCTACACACCTCAAAGATCTGTCACTATAATGCAAGTTCCCTCACAGCACACCACACAGAGCCCATACTACAAGACCCACAGAGACCTTACTACTCATCTCAGAGATCCCTCACCACACACCTCACGAGACCTTACTACATTCCTCAGAAAGCCATCATAACAAATGTCACAGAGCCAAAGATACACATCTGAGAGCCCTCATGACTCACCTCTACAATCCATAACTGCACCACAAACAACCCTCATTCCACACTTCAGATCCCTTAAAATTCTTCTCAGATACCTCTCCCTACACGCCTAACACAGCCTTCCAAACACACTCACATTAACCTCATAATAAAATTCAGACTACTCTCACCATGCACATCAGAAAGACCTCACTACACACCTGAGAGTGAACAAGACACACCTAAGTATGTCCTGACTTCACACTTCAGAATCGCCACACCTCTTATGTCAGAGAGCCCTACCTATACACGTTATAGAGTTCTTACTACTCACATCATAGAGGCCTTACTAGTCTCAGAGAGGTCTCCTCAAGCAGCTCTCAGCACACCACACAAGCCTTCACTACACAACACACAGAGCCCTCACCACACACTTCAAAGAATACATACTACTCACATTAGAGACCCCTACTTACACATCTGAGAGCTCTCCCTACAAGTCCCAGTAAGCCTCACAATACACCTCACTAAGAATACACTTCATATCTCAGGGAGCTCTTCCTATACACTACTAAGAGATGTCATGAAAAACTTCAGATAGTCCTTAAGTCTCAGCTCCAAGAGCCCTCTCTCCATGCCCCAGAGAGCACTCACCACACACCTCAGAAAGCCCTTACTACACTCCTCAGAGAACACTCATTGAACACATGAAAGCCCTCCATACACATCTCAGAGCCCTGAAATTTACCTCAGTGATCCACCACTACACACCTCAAGGAGCCTTCATTAACACCACAGAGCCCTCAATATTCACTTCCAAGAACACTCACTACACAACTCAGACAGCCCTCACCATACATCTCAGATCTCTTCCTGCACACTTCAGAGAATCATCACAAAATATGTCAAAGAGCACTCACTATATACATCACAGCACCTTCACAACTCACCTGAGTCCTCCATACACACTTCAGACAGCCCTCCGATCAAACCTCATAAAGCCTCCATTATGCTATTTAGAGAGCCCTCACCACACAGCACCAAAAGCTCTCACTCACACCTCAATGAGCCCTCGCCTCTCACCTTAGAGAGCTTTCACTACACACTATTGACAGTGCACACTTCACACCTAAGGGAGCCTCATCTCACACCTTGGTACTCACCACAGTAAATGCTCCCTATACACCTCATAGAGCCCTCACTACACACCTCAGGAAGCCCTTACTACTCACCTCAGAGAGCCCTCCTTACTCTCTTCAGTTATCCCTCACCACTTACCTCAAAAATCTCTCACTAAAAAACTAAGAGAGCACTCAATTCCCATCCCAAGCCCTCATGACACACATCAGAAAACACACCACACATTTTGAGACATTACTACTTCCCTCAGTGAGACCTACCAACACACCAAAGAGGCTTCTCTACACACCTCAGAGCTCCCACCACAAACTTCAGGTAGCCCTCACTACTCACATCAAAGGACCCCCCTAACACCTCAGAAACCCCTCAATACACTCCACAAAGAACCCTCACATCAAACCTCACAGAGGTCATATAGCATTCACTACTCAGCTCAGAAATCCCTCAACTCACACCTGTGAGTGCCCTTACTACTCTCTAGGTAGCCTTCACCTCACATGTCATAGAGGGCTCATTGCTCACTACCCACTTCACAGAGCCCTCAATAATCACCTCAAAGAACCTTCCCAACAAACCTCAGACAACCCACATGATACACTTCAGAAAGTGCCTGAAAGCCTTCCCTACACATCTCCCAGCACCCACACTACACACCTAAGAGATCCCTAATTTAACACTTCAAAGATGCCCCACTGTGCTGGTGCATTGGTGGTGTAGTGGTTAGCAAAGCTGCCTTCCAAAGATGCCCCACTAGACACCTCATAGAGCCCTCACCAAACACCTCAGAGAGTCTTCCATACTCTCCTCAGAGAGCCCTCACCACATACTTTAAATAGAACTTACTACTCACCTCAAGAAGCTCTCAGTCATAGTGCCTCCACTACTTTATTTAGAGAGCCCTCTCCTGGATTAAAACATTTCCTAGGAAAAAATACATGGCTGTTGTCTACAACGTGTGTCATTACAGAGTGAGGCAGAGTGTGCAACTCAATCTCGGCTCCAGATCCAAGACCCAGGGTGGCCCCTCCTTTCCTGAAAGTGGTGTAGCTGTGCAATACATGGGGACAGCCTCTGTGTCCCCTCACCCGGGGTACATCTAAGGGTGCATACACCTTTCACATACATGGCACCTTCTCAAATCTATGAAATAAACAGCATCTTTGTGCTTGAAAACATGTGGTTGCCAAACAAAAATATTGCTTTTCCTCATCCCACACAGTTTCATTCTGGCCAATCCCGAGGGAATAGATTGAAAATGGCTTCCGACTCCAAGAACACCTCCTAATACAGGGACAGGCTGTATCATTTCCTCCTTAGATGACACAGGATCTTCATTTCCCACATAGCTGGACTCCTCAGCATGTTCCTTGAGTGAGTCACAGCCAATATGGGTGGTTAGGCTGCAAAGAACACCCACGTCTGTGGTGTTTCTGTTAGTCCTGGCCTGGATTTGGGATTTCGGGATTTGCAATGCTACTGGTTTAACAAAGCATCATTTTCATACTTGACTTTTCCCTTGGACTCAGCAGCTCCTGTGAAGATGGTGCCACGCTGCGTTGCATGGACCTGTACCTGCCTGTTGTGCTGATGGACAACCTAAACAGGTGGCCATTCAGATGCAAAGCCCCCTCCAACCCAGAAACATTTCAAACTCACATGAGCCCCAAGCGCACTCAAGCTGTGAATGGCTGAGCTATCGTAATAGATGTGACACTCATCATGACTGGTGCCGTTCCCGCATGTCCTTTGGGGGGCAGAAGGAAGGATCCCCAGCACTATTTACTTTGAGACAGGGTCTAAGTCACTGAGAATATCCTCAAAGTGCAATCCACCTGCTTCAGCCTCCTGAAGACCTTGCATTACAAGTGTGGCCATGGTGTCTGGATCCCCTATTTTTATTGCTGAAATAAAGCAGGACTTCAGGAGTTGAGATCCCAGGCAGGACCCCTGTACACAAAAGCATTGCTCCTCTTAGGATGTCATTAGCCACGGTCAGCAGCTGTCAGAATCCCCTGTAGGATACCATGATGCAAGCAATGGAGCACATATCACTGCAGCTGCCACCTGGTCCTATGTGTTGGGTAGGCTGAGTGTGTCCCAAAGGCTTTGTATTGGATGCTTGGGCCCAGTGTCGCAGCACTGGGAAGGGTTAATAGCTGTGGCTCAGGGAAGCCACTGAGGTTACTGGGCTGTGCATGAAGGACAGCAAAATTCTTGTGAGACCCTGGTTACTTCTTTCAAAGGTGAGTTGCTATGAAAGATCCCCTTGTTGAGCTCTGGTTCCTGTGTGATGTGTGACCTCCCCACCACCTGCAAGTCTTTCACTGCGATGCCACCCACGTTGAGTCCTCAGCAAAGCCAATCTGAGCTAATATCAGCTCCAGGCTCTGAAACCTCCAAAATTGAGCTAAGAAAGACTCTTTAGGTCACCAAGCCCCAAGGATTTCATTATAGTAACAGAAAACAGGTAAATACTCTGTAAAATGAACTACACCAAGGGTGAACCCTGGTGTGGGCTGGGGATTGTGGGTGATTGTGCCAGTGCAGGTCCACATGCATGCACCCCTAAGTGGGGATTTTAAATAGGGGCAGACTTCATGACTGGGGCCAAGGGTATATGAAGAATTTGAGTGGAGTTTCTTCTCAATTTTACTATGAACCTAAAACTCTTTTTAAAAGTCTACTTTTTTGAAATGGAAAGATTTTAAGGTTATCCTACCTTAAATGATAGCTACCCTATCTTAAACATTTTTCCTTATAGTTACCTTATAGTTCTTTCCTGAAAACCACATTGCTAATCAATAAAATTACTTATTGGGGAGGCTGGAGCTAAACCCAGGCTTGGGTGAAAGGTTGACAGACTCATGTATTAGACCCAGCAAATGTGTAGCAACACATAATCTAGGGCAACCATAGATCTGTGGCAGGGGAAAGCATAGATGGCGCAGGGTTTAGGAGGGAGAATAGGGAAGGATCTATGGAGACAATCGGCATAATCAGCATAATCTTTACCCCACTGAGAATCCATATAATTCTTATGCAATCATTTAATTCTGGAAAACTCAGTCTAAGCATTTGTATCACTTGTAGGTGCAAAATATAGAAGAATCAATAGACTGGAGTTTGGGCAATGTGGGGGTAATTCTGCTTTAAGAACATATGTTTATCACATTGTTACTTTATATGCATTTGTGATTGTACAATAACTCCATAAAAAATAAAAAATGACTGCTAAAACTGGAAAATAAGGGGCTGGTGTGGTGGCTCGATGGTTACAGTGCTTGCCTCGCATGCGTATGTGAGTTTGAACCCCAGCACCATGTACACAATGAAGTGTCAGAGGAATGAAAGTCACGTAAAAACCTAAATAAAAATTGCTTCTCTTTCTCACTGTCCCTGTCTTTAAAAAAAAAAAAACTGGAAAATAAGTGAATTCTGCTTAACAAAAGTTAAATAACTGAATATTCTGTCTCTGTCCAATAAGAATGTTCCAGAATTGTCACTGCACCACACTATAAAACAAACCCATGACATCTACCCTCATGACAGAGAATGGAAAATGACAAAAAAATTTTGCTGGTCCTGGTCCTGGTCCTGCTGCTATGGGAACCTGGCCTGTGGCTTGCTAAAGAATGTTTCATAGCCAGTCTCGCCTTAGAAAAAGACAACAAATCTTGAAATTTCTATTGGCCTTAATAACAGTGAGAGATGAACTGTTCTTAGCTAATGACACTTTTCTGTTACAAAGAAAACAAGAACTAAAGTGTTGGGTAGGATTTTCATGCCAGGGGAATTTCAGACTCCAAAACAGAAAGGTTCACAGAAAGGACAAGGTCATTACACGCAGTCTTCTAACTTCTCTGGAGACCTGCAGGTGGCCAGGTCCCTGCTCCCTCAGTGATTGCTACAGGATCTTCACACACGTCTTCTTTCCAAGGCACTCCCTAACTAATTAGCCCACTACCAACAAAACCAACTTGGCATTGTGTTCTCCTCTGTGATGGCTTTTGGACCCATGATGTAACCAGGTTTGCTCCTCAGGACCTGGCATTATCTGGCCCCTCTGTGCCCAAGTCGGTGGTGTCCACACAGCCCCACATGGAGAATTGCTGGAGGGAGCCCTCCTGTGAGAAGACGTGGATGGGCTCTACTCTGGATCAAGGTGTGCCACTACGTGGAAGTCCAGAGACAAGTCAGGAGGGGAATCTGTAGTCAGGGAGAAGCTGGTACAAAAACACACAACAAGGTGCCTCAAAGTTTTATTAGCTTAAAGCAGGAAAAAACAGTGTGACCAGGTAACAGGGACTTCACAGCTGCTAGGTCCAGCAAAAAAAACAAACAAACAAACAAAACAAAACAGGGTGGGTGCAGTCTTGCCCATTTGGCCTGGACTGGATGCATCTGGCCACGGCCACCTGCCCATGACCATGGAAACATTTGCCGTGCTCTTCCTACCTGTTCTCCATCAGCTCCCTATCACTTGCCTCATGAGCACATGAGCTCTTCAGCCTTGGGCTAGCTAATGATGATCACCAAACACCAAAACTAGAAACTACCAGTGAAAAACTCTCAGAGCACAAGCAGCCACACTCATGCATGGCATTAAATTTGCACAGCACACAGCATCCCGCAACTCCCACACTTTGCTTCCTCCCTCTCCAGGCTGGAAAATAACCCTTATTAAGCCGGTGCTGATGTGGATGCCGGGATGAGCTTTGGTTTGGCTTGCTGGGGAGGTGGGATGTCTGGAATCTTCTCCCCATGCTTGTACACACTGACAGTGACATCAATCTTCTCTCCTCCATATTTGTTCTTGACGTTGATGCTGTACTTGCCTGAATCCTCAGAGGTCACCCCTTTGATTGTCATGCTGACATACTTGGCCTGCTCTACCTTCACAGAGAAGTGTTCACTGAGCTCAAGGTCCTTGTCATTCTTGAACCAAACAACTTCAGGGTCAGGATTTCCAAACACTGTGCAGGTCAGATTCAAGGTCTTCAGATGCAAATAGAGGGTAGAAAAGTAAGAGTTAGAAAAAGGAAGGTCAGGCTGTCTCCCAAGAAGGGAGCAGTAATGGCTGCACTCAGTGATATTAGCAGTCACATATTCAGTGAGCCTTTCCTACAAACCTCAGAAAGCTTCCCTATAAACCTCAGAGAGACCTCACCACATACCTCAGAGATCCCTTCCTACACAATTCAGAGAACCCTCACTACATACCTCAAAGAGCCTTAACTTCACAACTCAGAGAGCCTGAACTACCCACATCAAGGATCCCTCACTTCACACCTCAGAGAGGCCTCACTACATACCTCAGATATCTCAAAACACACCTCAGGGAACCTTCCCTATGCACCTCAGAGAGCTTTCCCTACATGCCCCAGAGAGCCCTCCTATTACACATCATAAAGACATCATAAAACACTTCAATGAGTCCTCCCTACATGTTTCAGACAGTCCTCCTTACCACACTCTTCAGAGTATCCTCACTACTCACCTGAGAAGCCCTCTCTACATACCTCAGAGAGCCCTCCCTACACTCCTCAGTTTTCTGATTACACACCTTAGAGAGCCCTTATACATTCCTTGGAGGCATTACCACATGTCAGAGCTCTCCCAGCACACCTCAAAGTGCCCTATCTACAAACCTCAGAGAACACTTGCTACTCACCTCAAAGTGCCCCCACCGCACCTTTCAGAGAACTCCTATTACTCACCTCCTACATGCCTCAGAGAACTCTCACCCCTCACCTCAGAAAGTCCTTACTTCACACGTGAGAGAGCCTTCACCACACACTCTCAAGAGCCCAATCCACGCATTTCATAAAGTCTACCCTACACACCTCTAAGTGCTCTCCCTACACCCCTCTGATGGCCCTCATGGCACACCTCACAGATCCCTCACTACACACTTCACTCAGCCCTTACTATTCACCTTCAAGAGCCTATCCTACACTACAGCTGTGCACCTCAAAGAGCCCTCACCACAACTTTCAGAAAGCCCTTGCTACTCAGCCCTTTCTAAATGCCTCATAGGTTCCCCCACGACTCACCTCAGAAAGCCCTCACTACACCCTAACCACACACTTCAGAGAGCACGCTACAAACCTCAGAGAGCACTCACCTCACAAAACATTTTCGTGAGCCCTTGCTGCTCAATTGAGAGAGCCCTCACTACATGTCCCCAAAAGACCTCCATACACACCTCACTATGATCTCACTGGATAATTCAGAGAGCTCTCACCACATACCTAATAAGTCCTTCACTTTAACACTTCAAAGAGTCCTCACCACTCACCTCAGAGAGTCCTTGCTACACACTTTAGAGAGCACACACATACTACAAACAAAAGAGTCTTCGACTGACACATCATCCAACCTTCAGCACATAGGGACCTCAAAGAGGTCCCTCTACATAATGCAAATAGTTTCACCAAACACCTCAGAAATCCCTGATTCAACCTCAGAGTATTCACTACACACCTCATAGCCCACAATTCAGTCCTCAGAAAGCCTTCACTACACACATCAATGATCCCTCACTTCACACCTCTCAGATTACTTCCTACACATCTCAAAGAGCCCTGACCACACTTCAGGACCTTTACTAATCACCTCAATAAGCCCTCCCTTCACAACTTCAGAGCTCTCTGTATAAGCCTGAGAGCCCTAACGATACACCTCAAAGACACTTTGCTACCCACCTCAGAAAGCTCTTGCCACACACATCAATGAATCATTATTACTCATCTCAGTGATCATTACCATATGCCTCAGAAAACCCTCCCTTCATGCCTCAGACAGCCCTTGACACATACCTCAGAGAGTCCTCAATGTTCACCTCAGAGTTCCTCTTAACACCAGTGAGCTCTCACTACACCCATCCAAAAGCCCACACAGAAAACCACAAGAGCCCTCACTGTACACCTCATGAAGCCCTCACCATGCCCTTCAGAGTGTCGTTACTGCACACCTTAGAGACCCCTCACTTCATGACTCAGAAGCCTTCTGTAAACACCTCAGATTGCTCACTACACTCTTCAGAGGGCCGTTGCCACAAATGTCAAAGAGCCCTCCCTCCACACATCACAGTTCCCTTAGTACTCATCTCACAGAGCCATCTTCACTCCCCTCAGATGGTCAAATAGCCTTCGTGATACACTTCAGAGAGCCTTCCCTATATACCTCAGAGAGCTCTCAACACAACTTCAGAGAGCCCTCACCTCAATGAGGCTATTTGAGGTCATACCTCAAAGAGTGATCAATACCTCCAAGAGTGATCAATATCTCCAAGAGACCTCCCAACATGCCATACATAACCTACCCCACACTTTATAGAGCTACTACTACTCATCACAGTGTGCTCTTACTCCATGGCTCAGAAAAACCCTTACCACACACCTCAGAGTTCCCTTACTTACACTCATTTCAGTGATCAAATCCACACACATCACAGTCCTCTATACCTCAGGGAGCCCACACTTCCCATCTCCACAAGACCTTGCTACACACCTCAGAGGTCATCTCTTAACACCACAGGTAACCCTCACTACACTCCTCAAATGCCCCACACAGACACCACACAGAGACCTAGCACAACTTAGAGTTCTCACAACACACTTCAGAGAGCCTTTCCTACTCCCTATCAGAGCTCTCACTTCATGCCCGAGAGGTATCATGAACTTAAAATGATCTTACTACACTCCTCAAAGAGTTGTCACCATACGCATTATAGAACCCTCCCTATCCAAATCACAGTGCCCTTAGTATTCACCATAGGAAACCATTTTTTCACAACTCAGATGGCCCTCATCACAAACTTCAGAGAGTAGTCACTACACACCTCAGCTCTCTGACACAATTCTCAAAGACCTCACTACACACCTCTGGGAGCCCTCACCACACGCTTCAGAGAGGCCTAACTACTCATCTCAGAAAACTCCCTACACACCTCAGAGAACTCTCACTACATGCATCAGTGAGCCCTCACAATACACCTCACAGAGACCTCAATTCACACATAAGGGAGCCCTTCCTACACACGTTAGAGAGCCCTCATGAAATATTTCAGATACCTTTAATCAACTCTGAGAGCCTCCTTCTATGCCTCAAAGAGCCCTCACCATACACCACCAAAGGACCCTTCATACTCGCCTTAAAGAACACTCAATATACATCTCAAATAGGCCTCCCAACACACTTCAGAAGGCTGTGAAAAAAACACCTCAAAGAAAGCTCACTACACACTTCAAGGAGCCCTCAGATCACACAGAGCACAACCACTTCCCAGATGTTCTGTACACTACACATAGAACCCCACCACACCCTGAGATAGCCCACCAGAGAGCCCTCTCACCAGAGATAACCCTCACTCCATGTCTCAGAAATCCCTCCCCACACAAATCAGCAACTCAGAGAGCATCATCAAACATGTAACAAAGCTTGCACTGTACACCTCACTGTGCCCTCTCTACTCCTTTTTCAGGGAGACCTCAATGCTCACCTCACCTTACCCTCAGCCCTCACAACACATTTCAGATATCCCTCATTTCAAACTCAGACAGCGTTCACTGCACATCTCTGTTAACCCTCACTTCACACCTCACAGAATCCTCAAGTCTCACCTCAGAGCTCTCAATTCACACCTCAGAAATCCTTCACCACACACCTCAGTGATCCCTCGCTTCTCACATTTGAGAGCCATCTCTAGGATCACACACTACAGGGAGTTCTTTTTCTCTCTTCAGAATGCCCTGCCTACACACCTCAAGAGCTCTCTGCAGATGCCTCAGAAAGCCCTAATGATACACTTCACGTATACTACATTCCACACTTCATAGAGGCTTTGCTGACTGTTAGAAATAAAACAAACACATGGCTGGAGATGGGTAAGCAAGGCAGAAATTTTACTCCCAGGAGAGGTTGGGCTTGGGGCAGAGGTGTTCTGAAACACACACAAGTGCAAAGGAAATCTGCAGGTATTTATCTCCAATCTGAAGTAATCCTGTCCGTCACTCCTTTTGAGGAGCTCGGGGGGTACAATACACATGATGGGCTAAGATTGGATAGGGCCAGGTTCAGGAAATAGGCAGGTTATGGAAAGTCAGAGAAAGTAAGCAGGGTACAGGAAGTGGGCAACACTTACAAGTGTAAGGGGGGCTTAAAACATGGCTTCTTCCTAGACTCATGGTTTTAAGATGGCTTCCTTAAGGCTGCATTCTGAAAATTGACCATCAGACTTCCTATTTCTTACATGCCCACCTCAGAAAGCTATCACCACACTTTGGTTAGCCTTTTATAACCACCACGGCATGCACTATCATACACCTCAGAAAACCTTCCCTATATGTCTCAGACAGCCCTCAAATGCACTTCATAGAGCCCTCAATATTCTCCTCAGAGGTCCCCTCTTCACACTTCAGAAGCACACACTACTTAACGAGCAGCCCACACAGCACAGCACACAGAGGCTCTCTATATAATTCACAGAACACTCACCATTGCTCTTCAGTGTGCCCTTACTACTCACCTCTGAGATTTTTCACATCACACCTCATAGAGCTCTCACCAAACACCTCACATTCCTCACTACATTCCTCAGAAAGCCATTACTATAAATATCAAGGAGTCTTCCAACACGCCTCAAGGTGCCTTTAATACTCATTTTACGGAGCTATCTTTACATGCCTCAGGTGGTCCTCACTACAAACTTCAGAATATCCTCACTGCACACCTCAGACAGCACTCATGACACACTTGTAAGAGCAGTCCCTACATACTGCAAGAGTACTCACCACACATTTCAGAGAGTCCTTACTACTCATCTCAGAGAACCTTCCCTACATAACTCAGAGAACTCCCTTACATGACTCAGTGAGACCTCACCAAATACAAGTAGATCTTAATTTACACCTGAGAGCCATTCCTATACCACCTGAGAGCACTTTGATCACATGATACTTACCTGCTGAAAGAACCCTCCATCCATATCTAAGAGAGCCCTCACCACACACCTCAGAGAGTCCTTAGTATACTCCTCAAAAAATATTCATTACAAATCTAAGACAGCCCTCCCAACACAGTTCAGAGGCCCTTAATAAACACCTCAGAGAGTACTCACTACACACTCAGAGTGCCCTAACTTCACACACCTCAGTTATCCCTCAAAATTCACCTCAGAAATACCACTTCACACCTCAGAGAGCCTTCACTTCTCAATTCAAAGCCATCACTACATACTTCAAGGTGCCCTGAGATCACACGTCACAGAGTGCACAATACCCACTTCACAGAAATCCTAACATGACATAAAAGCCCTATCATGGGCTGGAGTGGCTCAGTGGTTGCAGCACTTGCCTTGCATGCATGAGTATGCAAGTTCATACCCCAGCATCATGTACACAGCCACTTCTGGGAACAACAAAAGCCATGTGAAAAACTAAATTTAAAAAAGTGTTTCTTTCTCTCAACAAAAAGAACCCTACCACATATTTCACACAGCCCCTAATATTCACCACAAAGAGCCCTCACTCCATGCCTCAGAAAGCCTTCACTACACACCTTACATTTCCCTTACTATTTAACTCAGAGAGCATCACAGCACATGCCACTGAACCCTCACATTACACCTCATGGTGACCTCTCTATTCAACTCAGGGAGCCCTCCCTAATGCCTCACTGTGCCCACATTACTCACTTCAAAGATTCCTAACTACTCACTTCATAAAATAATCCATACACAACTCAGACAGCACTCCCTCCACACCTCATTGAGCCCTCAATATGCACTTCAAAGAGCCCTATCTACTCAACCTCAGAGACCCCTCCTTACCCATTTCTGATATCCCTTGACACTCATTACATTGAGCCCTCAATACAAATCTAAGAAATCTCTCACCTCATACCTCATCCAACCTTCACTACATAGCTCAGGGAGCCCTCACTTCCCATTTTTAACTAACTCTCTGCACATTCCAACTAACCCTCATTACACACCTCAGAAATCCCAGCCTCAATTTCAGAGTCTCTATAGTGAGCTCTCAAGACTCATCTCAGAGTATCTTCAATTCAGTCCTCAGAAACCCTTCCTTGCACACCTCAGTGATCCCTCACTTCACACCTGAGAGCCCTTCCTACACATCTCAAACAGCCCTGACCACACATCAGACAGCCCTTACTAGTCACCTCAGTGAGCCCTCCCTACACACCTCACAGATCCCTGACCACATCCTTCAGAGAGTACTTACAACTCACCTCAAAAAATTCTCCCTACATGCCTCAGACAGCCTTCACAACACACCTCAGAGATCCCTCCCTTCATACTCTATTTGTTCCCCTATTCACACATCAGGGAGCCCTGATAACCCTCCTCAAAAGCTTACACAGTGCAACATACGAATCCCTCACTACACACCTCAGCCCTCACATTTTGAGAGTACCCTTACTACTCACTTCAGATACCCCTCATTTCATGCTTCAGAGAACCTTCAACAAACACCTCACATTCCTCACTACACTCTTCAGAGAGCCATCACCAGGTATGTCAAAGATCCTTTCATCCACCCATCACAATGATCTCATTGCCTATCTTATAGAGCCATCAATACATGCCTCATATGGTCATCATCACAAATTTTAGAAATCTACAACTGCACACCTCAGATAGCCCTCATGACAGAGTGTTGTCCTTAAACACTTCAAGAACACTCATCACACATTTCACAGAGTCCTTATTCATTTCAGATGAGCCTTCCTAACACCAGAGTTCTCTCTACGCAACCCAGTGAGCACTCACAGTATCACTCAAAGAGATCTAAATTTACATCTGAGAGCCATTTCTGCACAAATCAGAGCCCTCGGATCATGCATCAGATACTCCTTACTTACCCACTCAGACAGCCCTTATCACATAACTCAGAAGGCCATTGGAATACTCTCAGAAAACAATCACTACATATGTTAGACAGCTCTCCTAACACAGTTCACAAAGTCCTTAATAAACATTTCAGAGAGCACTCAATACATATCTCAGAGTACCCTAACTGCACCTTTCAGATATCCCTCAAAACTCACCTAAGAGATTTGTCACATCACACTTCAGTCAGCCTTCACTACACACATCTCATGGAGCTCTCAGATCACACCTCACAGAATGCACAATATTCACTTCCCAGACATCTCCTTACATGACACAGTCCTGCCACACACTTCAGAGAGCCCTTACTACTCATCCCAAAGAGCTGTCACTCCACTCACCAGAAAATACTCACAATTCAGAGTTCACTTTACTGTTCAACTCAGACTATCACAACACACATCACAGAGCCTTCACTGTACACCTCACTGTGCCCTCTACACACATCAGAGAGCCCTCACTAAACTCCTCATCCTACCCTCCTATTCACCTCAGAAAATGATCCCTACACACCTCAGGCAGCACTCCCTACAATTCATTAAGCCTTCACTACACAACTCAAGACAGCCCTTACTAGTCACCTCAGAGAGCCCTCCCTAATCACCAAATTTATTCAGAACAACTCATGTGGGAGAACCCTCAATACAAACCTCAGAAAACCCTCACTTCAGACACCTAAAGAACTCTCACTACACCTCAAAGGTCTTTTCTTAACACCACACAGAACCCTCACTACACACCTCAGTGTCCTCACCATACCCTTCAGAGAACCTTTACTACTCTCCCTCTCTTCATGCTTCAGAGATTCCTCATGACTCCTCAGAGAGCCATCACCACAAACATCAGAACATGCCCTCCACACCTCACAGAGCCCTCACTACTCACCTCAGGGAGCCCTCCCTACAATATTCACCCTGCCTACAGCATTCAAGACAGCCCTAACTACTCACTTCAGAAAACAATCCCTACACACTTCAGACAGCACTCCCTACACACTCATTGATCCCTCACTATGCACTTCAGATAGTGCTTACTACAAAACCTCAGAGACCCTCCATACTCCTGTTATCCCTCAACACTCATTACACTGAGCCCTCACTACACACTTAAGAGAGCCATCACTTCACACCTCATTCAGCCTTCACCACATAGTTCAGTGAGCCCTCACTTCCCACCTCAAAGACACCTCTTTACACACTTCAAATAGGTCTTACCACACAAACTCAGAAATCCCTGACTCAACTTCAAAGCCTTTACTTCACATCTCAGGTAGCCCTCACTTCACACCACAGTGAGCCCTTCCCACACATCTCACAGAGCCCTGATAACACTTCACACAGCCCATACTACTCACCTCAGTGAGCCCTAAAACCTCACAGTATTAAGGACTCAGAGAGCCTGAATGATACACCCCAAAGAGACCACACTACACACCTTAGATAGGCCTTGCTACCTACCTCAGAAAGCTGTTCCCACACCCTTCTATGAGCCCTTACTACTCACCTCAGCAAGCATTCCCACACACCTCAGAAAACCCTAAGAACGTGCCTCAGACAGCCCTCACAATGCATCTGAGTCCTCAATTCTCACCTCAGTTCTTCTATTCACAGAGAGCTCTCACTACACTCCTCAAAACCCCAAAGGCAAAAAAGCACAGATACCTCACTACAGACCTCACAGTGCCCTCACCACAACTTCAGAGAGCCCTCATCTCAGTGAGACCTCATGTCATACCTCAAAGAGTGTGTAATACTCACCTCCCAGAGAACTCCATACATGATACATACAGCCCTACCACACTCTTCATGGAGCCTAACTACTCACCACAGTGAAATCTCACTCCACACCTCATAATTCCCTTACTACTCAACCAAGGCAGCATCACCTCCCACATAACAGAGTCCTCTATACCTCACAGTGTCCTTACTGCTCACTTCAAGGAGTCCGCATTACACACCTCACCCTGCCCTCATGACATACTTGAGAGTCTTAACTACTCACCTCAGAAAATGGTCCTACTCACTTCAAAGCACAATCCCTACACACCTCTTTAGTCCTCACTAAACACCTCAGAGAGCCCTTACTGCTCACCTCAGGTATCCCCCCAAACTCACTGCAGTGAGAACTCACTACAAGCTTAAGACAGCCCTTATCTCAGAGCACACAGCCTTCACTACATAGGCCAGAGAGCCCTCATATCACATCTCAAAGAGGACTCTTTACACATTTCAACTAGCCCTCACAGAGAACTCAATTCACACCTAAGGAAGCAATTCCTACACACATCAGAGTGTCCTAATGACACATTTCAGGTACCACAGTGAGCTCTCACTCCATGCCTCAGAATGTCCTAACCACACACCTCAGAGTTCCCTTACACTCAACTCAGGGAGCATCACCACAGATATCATGAAGCCATCACACTATACCTCAAAGTACCCTCTCACTCTCCTCAGAGAGCCCTCACTACATACCTCAGAAATCTTTCTATTCAACCTCAGGGAGTCTTCACTGCACACCTGTGCTAGCCCTCACTTCACACCTCAGAGTCCTCAGTTCTACGCACCTCAACAATACCTCACAACTCTGAGAGCCATCCCTACCCACCCACCTCAAAATGGGTTAACCACACACTTCAGAGAGCCCTTACTATTTGCCTCAGAAATCTGATTGTATCTCAGAGACCCCTAAATATAAAACTCACATAGACCATGCTACACACCTCGGACAGCCCTTCCCACTCACAGTCAAAGAGCAGGTGCAAGGAAGGCCCATTTCATGGTGGCTGGCTCATCCGGAAAACAGGTGCTTTATTATGCCCACCCTCAACCCAGGCCTAGGTCAGATTAGAATGTGGCAATTGTTAAGCTATTTCACACATTCATTAGCCTTTTTCTAAATTCCCTTATTTTAGACATGAGTCTGTTTTAGCAGTTCCTCTGGCAAATGCAGGGAATGAATTTTGTGACAGATAGCAAACTGGATGCAGCAAATGCACTCACGATGCTCAGCCTATGATAAAGTAAAGCAATTGCTAATTTCTCAATTACATCTTTTACAAGAGCCATTATTATTTCATCTCTGGGTCTCTCTGGGCTTTCATTAGCTGCTAAAGATAAGCTCTATAAATCTTCTCATTTTGTCCTAATAAAATCCTCTCAAGTATATATGTCCCATGACATTGAATTGTAATCACTTTAGCAACCAGAGAAGGACCAATTAGATATCAATAATTCCAACGACAGGCAACAAATTAAAACCCCAATAGATGGTTTCCATTATATATTTCAAAGTGACCTTGAGAATTGGAGTAGAGATTTTTTTCAGATGTGTGGCTCCCCCTCCTTCTTGCTCAGTTTTTCCAGAACCACTGACATGAGACTTGGTAGACCCTGAGGGCCAATAAATAGCAGGTTCCTGAGTGACACATGCCTTCGGTGTTTTCAGAGGTACTGTCTGAGGATTCAGAACACTGAAGGGTTTCCTTCTTTTTTCTTTTTTTTTTTCAGTGCTGAGAATTGAACCCTTCACATGTGAGGTACCTTTGACACTATTGGGGTGATCAGAGGTGGCCAGAGGCAGGGAGGATGGTAGGGGTAAATCAGAGTGACCTACAGGCTGAACATGACATGCCACCCACTTTCTGGCTCCCCTGTGTCCCTGCATTGGAGCCACTGCTCCCCATGCGGCTGCACCCTCCTCTCACCTTGCCTTCCATTATGGTCACCACATCAGGCAGGCCACCAATCACCTTGCCGCGATCTGCAACAGGAAAGCGACTGGTTTGGGAAGGCATGGATGAGGAGTTCCCCACCACCATGTGGCACCAAGGTGGAAAGGGGAAGGGCATGTGCTCTCCTGGGAGAGGAGAGAGAAGAGACAGATACATCCACAACGGGAGGAAGCAAAGACCCCAGGCTTGCAGGCTAACAGGCTCTGTGCAAGGGAAGAGCAATATGCACCAGAGAAAATATGGGACGTGTGCCTGAGAGTGACAGAAGAGTGGAGCTACACAACCCAGGCAGGAGGAAAGGGGTACAGCATGGGGTTCAGGACAGGAAGGATAAAGGGGCCAGGTTAAGAGTGGGGCTACAAAGAGGCTGGGGATGCACAGGGCATGAATGCTCGCTTACTGTCCGATATGCCAAATGCAGAAGACAGAGCCTTTTCCCCACCCCCTCATCATCCCACACTACTTACTCTTCTCTGCAAACGCAGCAGCCCTAAATACCACAGGGAGGAGAGAAAGAAAAGAGAGTTGAGACACGCTGCTGTCAAAAAAGCACCACAAATAAGCAAAGAAGGGAGAAATACTCTTTCTTCCTTGAGAATGAATCTGTGCCTGGTACTCCAGGGGTCAGGTTCCAGCACCCCGGAGACCAAATCCCACCAAGCACCAGCCTTTCACAAAAGTGGCCTGGGGCTTGCGTAGAACCTAGCACGTCTTGTTTGCTTTAAATCATCCCTGGGCTGCTTATAACACCTAATGCCATGTGAACGCTGTGTGGACCATGCTTACACTGAATTGCTTAAGAAATGATGAGAAAAAAGTCTGCTCATGTTCAGTACAGATGAAAGATTTCTGCAAATACTTTATCATGATTTCCTGAATCTGCCGATATGGACCCTCCACAGTTGGAGGGCCGACCGTTGACTTCTGTCTCCCCTACTGCTCATTACGGGATACACACAGAATGCATCAGGTAGATGCTGAAGACACAGGGAAAGTTGGCATGGAAACTCAATGGTTGGGGAAATTTACTTTTTTCACCAAATTCACTAGTAAAGACCAGGAGTGAGCTCGTTTGAATCTTCTAAGACGCAGATAGGCATGTGGAAATCTCAAATTGTTCTTTTAAAGGTTGTTCTGCATGATGATGTGTCTCTGTGATTATGATGATTCTGCGATTTTAATTACTTTGAGTAACCTGGAGTGTGACGACTCCAGAAGGCTAATCATGGCTCAGTCCCCGAGTTGCTGCTTTTACCCCAAGAACAGCCCATCCTCGGGGACACCTGAGCACTGGTGGGAGTTCCCTCACCCAGCCTAAATGACCCTGAGCCAAATGGAGCCCTATCTACTGGAGTCAGATCCCATACGCAGATCTTACTTGAGCTGCTGGAACTCTGCAAATGCTTCATCGAAGGCTGCAAGGAAAGGGTCCACACGTTATTAACTGTTTGACACGTTTAGCTTTCATCTACTCAGATGTTCCATGGAGGATTTCACTAATGAACTGACAAGCAGACAAATGAGCAAGTGGGCTCTTTAGAAATGATTTTGCTCTGAATGAAATTAACAACTCAGGAGGACTGTTTGACACATCTCCATTTCAGCATCTGAATGGATCACTGAGTTCAGAGTGTGGGGTGCTAATGCACACACCTTGTCCAGAGAGGTCCAGTGAGCGATGATGGTTGTCCTTGCCATCAAAAATCTCGAAAGTGTATTTTCCCTTGTCCTTCTCTGTGGGCTCGCAGATCTGCAGCCAGGCCATCTCCTCACTGCCTCCTATCCTCAGGTGCTCACTGGATGAGATCTTCGCATCCCTTTAAAGAAGCCACAGGAACACTTTCAACTCAGGCTCCATGACAGATGCACAGTGCCTGGGGCGACACTGGATACCTTTGGGTGGGGAGCCTTGCTCACTGGCTAATGCTAATGGCACAGCCAATCTTGGTGGCTATTACAAATGGTAATATCAGTAACTAAGACCTAAGCCTCCTAAAATCAATTTTAAACATACATTAGGATGTAATAAACACTTTCACAACATAACAAACCTCAAGATGCTGTATAGAGTAGGGTAGACCCTCAAAAAACTGAAATGAATCTCTGATATGACACAGCAATTACACTTCTGGGTAGATACCTAAAAGAAGTGAAAGGAGAGACTGGAGCAGATTCGGGTACAGCAGGTTCCTAGGAGCACTGCGCACAACAGCGGGATGCGCACATCCCGTGTCCATGAGAAACAAATGGATGTGCAAATTCCATACAGAATATTAGCCCTAAATAGGAAAGGATTTCTGCCATGTACACAGAATGAATGAATCCTAAGGGCACCATGTTGAGTGAAATCAGCAGACGCAGGAAGACAGACGCTAAGACACTATGGCGCTCCACTTGTAGGAGGCCCCAGAGACAAAAGATAAGATGGTGGGTGCCACCAGCTTGGGGAGGGTGGTGAGTCAGTGTTCAGTGGGGAAGGAGCTTCAGTTTCACAAGACTAAAGAGCTCTGGAGGAGCAATTAGGCCAGAGAAGGAAATACATGCTGCGTGGTGGTGGTAGATCCCCACTCTGTGCCCCATGTGTCTGTGAGTGACACCCTCATTACACTCCCTGCCTCTCCGGAGAGCGTGGTAGGAAACACACAGCGCTAGAGTTCCTGCTCTTCACTTACTAGTTTTGTGACCTTGAATAAAGTGACTTTCTCACTCTGGCCTCAACTTGCACATCTGTAAAATGGGGCATCTGTGAGCATCGCATGATGGGGTCAGGTGTTGAGCACCATCTGCCTGCAAGCTAGTGCTGATGTCCCACATCCACACAGCTGCATGTGCTGATGTGTGTGTCCCTCTGCAAGCTCTGAACCCCCAGACTCCATGTAGCACACCCTTTGGCCAAGCTGAAGGGATGCAGCCCCTCCTGGGCGTGCCTCAGCTGGATGCAGGACACCAGCTGCACCTGGGTGCAGCTTTCCATAAGACACGCTGCCCTAAGAAGGAAGCTCAAGGATGGGGCGACAGATCCCAGGTTCCAGGGACAGCAGGGGAGTTGTTAATTCAGCTGGAAACAGATTCACTGTCTTCAAGAATGAATCCACAAACAAGGAGGTCACAAAAGCAAACCCAAGCATGGGTCCCCTGCCTCCTCCACACTCCTACCAAGATCCTCCACCAGGTTCTGTACCCAGGCCTCCATGGACTTGCTCTCACTCTCAAGAGCACAGCAAAGCCAGGTTCCCGGCACAGAGGCACCAATCTCCAAAGAACGTTACTATTCTGTTTCTGAACCTAGCATCCGAGACAAAGATGCAGTATGCCAAAATCTCAATGGAGAACACAAGAACATGTATGCTTCTAGAACTAATTCACTCCCAACTCAACCTGCATAAACAAAATAATACTTTAAGAGAGAGAGAAATAATTTTTATTTAGTTTTTCATGTGAATTTTGTTGCTCCAAGACATTGTTGTGTATGTGGTGCTGGGGTTTGAACTCACGTACTTGCACATGCTGGGCAAGTGCTGTAACCACCAAGCCACCACTCCAGCCCCCAAAATAATACTCTTTTAAATGAAATATTCATGACCATAGTTTCCCTTCTCAAGTCCAAATTAGGCCCTGCACTGTCTAAATGCACAGTATGACCATTTGGGACTGTGAGAGCCCGAGAGTGGGACTCCCTGGAAAGGTGTCCTGCAGGCTCATGCTGGATGCACAGGGCCTCTGACATCAGGTTAGAGCTGGCAGGCATGGTGGCACCATCTGTATCTAATGCTGTGTTCTCAGGGGGTGGTGACCTGACAGAGACTGTAAGACTTGGGTGCCCCTTGGCTGGTCTCAAGTGAAAGTCTACAGCTCAGATCTGAAGGGCCAAAGGCTGGACAGCAGGAACCTTGGGCGTGATGGAGGGACAGCTCCACACAGCTGCCCCAACAGTGCTGGGAGCAACCTAGGAAGGCATGACAGAGACCTTGCTGCTCACCTGGGCTTTACTCTTTCAGTTGTGGGCTTACTTGGGCCCTCATCTTTCTGAGGACACCTCCTGGGACCTTGGCTTCCAGGAGTGGCTCTGCCTTCACTCCCTGCTGGCTTCCGGGTGCAGGCACCCTGGAGCAGTGAGCCATAAGGAAACCCTAACTCTGCATGTGCTTCTCTTGGTCTCTTCCAGGCCCTCCTCCATAGCCTGGTCAGCCCCACCCCAGCCAAGAGCGGTCACGATGGCTCAGAACTGAAGTAACGGGCGCCCCTCTTGGCCACGGACACTCCCTCACTCACTTGTGATACCAGTTGACCTTCATCTCCTCCGTGAAGTACTTCATGAAGCACTGCAGTCGGATACCCTCTGGGGTGCACAGTATCTTCAGGGGAGAGGCAGACGCTCCTGCGGAGGACGGAACCACACAGGTGTCAGGGAGTCGGCGTGACCGGCTGGAGCAGCACACCAGGGATACTCATGTAGAGCAGTGTTTTAAAGAGGACTCAGAAGTTGTCTTGGCCTGCAGTTCTGATCGGGTTAAAAGCATCTTGCCGTAACACCTTCCCACAAAGCTGTAGTTACACTATTTTCCTTTATCGTTGCTGGTTGCATCAATGCACTTGGCTCATGAGGGAGGCCCAATGTTTTTGTGAACTCACTAAGGTTCTTTTTCTTTTTTCTTGGTACTAGGAATTGAATCCAGATGTGCTTTACCACTGAGCCAACTGGTTTTTTTTGTTGTTTTTTTTTTTTTTTTTTTTTGAGACAGGAGTCGCTGTAGCTGGCTTTGAACTTGCAAGGTTCTATTTATAATAACGCTCTCTACTTCAAGCACGCAGCTCCCCATGCACACACTGCTCTGCTCTGGACTCGTCCTACTCAGGCCGTTCTGACTCCTGGCACACTAGGTGTGTCCACCCGCACTCCCAGGCTCTCCTTTGTGTGCCTTGAAGCGAGCAGCCACATTCCCCTGAGACAGTCATTAGATGAGCATTGGCCACGCCAGAGTTATGTGAACTCCCTTTGCTAAATGCCATCAGAGACACGTGACTTTAAAAGAGCACTGGCTGGAGAGGTGCCTCAGCACTTGCAGCACATGCCTGGCATGCGTGAGGATCTGGGTTTGAACCCCAGCACCACCTACACAACTAAGTGTTGGAGCAAGGAAAGACATGAAAAACTAGTAAAATTGATTCTCTTTTTCTCTCTCTCTGTCCCTCTCTAATTTAAAAAACACACACACACAAAGAGCATCAGCACCTGCCCCTTAGCCGCTCAGCTTGAGTGGAAGGTCACTGGACTAAATAGCACTGCAGCGTGGGAGGCACTGCATTCATTGATCTGGATCTTAAATGTTGTAGAAAGTCAGCTGGGGAGAGTGAGAGTCAGCTGAGTGGGGTTGGTCAAGGAGGTGCAAGGGTTGGGCACCCTGTGGCCCTCCAGCACCCTGTGGCATGTGTGGCACAAGGGGCTTCCATAGAAAAGGGGGAGGCTGATTTCAAGGGACTTAATCTACCTTCACAGGGTGGGGTGCACACCACAGAGCAGGTGCATTTAGAATGCAGTCATCCCATGTGACCAGGCACAATTGGCAAGGTCTACTACCTACCACAGCTACTTTGAGAAAGCAATAAGAAGTAAAATTATTTGCAAGAATGCCAGATACAGCGTGTGAGACAGCAGCGCACTGGTATACGGGGGCAGCTTCTACTGGGGTCCTGACTGCAGCTGGCAGAGCATCCACTTAAACTACTTGACTGCCTACATCTCAATTATTTGATCAGAAAATACAAATTATATATTCTCTAGAAAACCTATAATAGTAAAATTGTATAATTGTTAACATTAAGCACTAGGTAAATATAAGACATTATTGAACTATTAATCAACATTTTTGCTTTCTCTAAAATTAGTCTCATGTGTATAACACAAAGTAAGAGTTTTAAAAATTCATTATTGCTCTTTATCATTTGAAATAAAGATGCTGATAGCAATTTTGGATAAAGCAATTGTCCAGACTGACCAAAGGCAAACTGGAAGAGCTGATAACGTCCAGACTATGTTTCCTAATGCAAAGCACACACACTAGTCTCATGGAAGCCTCTAGTACCCATCCTGCCCCCCAACCCAGGCCTGTCACCAACTGCACGGTAGCCCATGGGCCTCGTTCTTAGAGTGGCAAATGCCCTCTCCCCCAGGAAAGAGAGATTTCAGCATCCAAAATGACTTGGGAAGTAGAAGGCACATGCTTACCACAGACTCGACTCATGGCCAGGATCATGTCCTCGTACACTGGAAGGGAGGAGAAAATGCATGGTGAGCACACATCGTCCTCACATAAAGCAGCCGTTTCAATATTTAGTGAATGACGCTGGAAACCATGGTGTTCATTTGGAAAATGAAGTGCTCGTCCATGAGAGACTCACGTGGGCAATAAATCCTACACCAAGCTCTTTTCAAATACGGGCAAGAACGCTTCATTCAACACAAGACAGCTGTGCGCTTAACTGAACGTCTCCATCAGAGGTGCCAGCGTTTCATCCACGTGGCAACGGGAAGGGCTGGCTTCCCGTGAAGGGCTGAAGATACATTTCGCCTACACGGCAGCAGTACCCTATGTTTCTCTAAGACCCAACAGCTCTGACTGCGACAGAAGCACGAATGTGTTTCCTGCTAGAATTTACTGCTGCAGGAGGAGGACACTTGTCCCAGCCTGGCCTGGCCTGGGGGCAGGGCAGCCCCTGGCAGAACAGAGGGCTCCTCTTACCTTTGCCAGCTATGTCAAGGGTGGATGTGTCCTGACCCCTCTCATCTTTCAAGGTCGCCTTGTATTCGCCATGGTCCTTCTTGGACAACTACGGATAAAGCAGAGCTGTGGTTATGGGGCACAAATGTAGCCCATGCCAATCCTTTCCCCTTGCACAGCTGGAATTCCAGGGTACACACTGGGAGACACTGCGGAATTCAGGGGTCTGCTTTGCTTCTCTGGTTTTACTTAACACACAATACCTTTGGTATGAGCAGCTCACAGACCCCCTTTTCCAGGTCAGGCAGGGTCTCCGTTTCATACAGAACATCATCCTTGAGCCACTTGAAAACCGTCTCTTTCTTGGTGTTTGCAACCTACAAAACAGAAACCTTAACTGTAGCACATGCATCACTCTGGCTCATAAAAAGGAAGCAAAAATATAAATTCTGCTTCCGTGGGGACTCTGATATCATCTAAGTGGTATATTACCCTCTACAAATGTTTTAAATTACACTACCTAAGTCCCTGATTAAAGGCTTCATAAACCTTTAAACTCAGATAATGGAGAAACTAAATAAATATTGAGATCTGAGTATTTTGCATTGTAATGCACATGAATCACGCTGGCTCTAAGACTTTAAATCACAGATCTTTAAAAAAAAAAAAAAAAGTCAGAATCTGGGGCAGAGGGTCAAGGGTGAGCCTTCCCTCCTCTTGGGCCCCTTGTGTGAGCAAAGCACGGTGCCACTGAGCTACACCCCAAGGACCAGCCATTCAATAAGTCTCATTTACAAATAGCTGGGCTATTCTTAGAGGCCGGCAAAACTGCTCCCTGGCTCCTCTTGGGTCACATGACCCTCCAGGTGCTATGACACAGACTGGGATGTGGGAAGGGGACCTTCCCTGTACTAAGTCCTCCATGGGCCAGTCTCTGGCACTCTTGAGCCAGGCGCTAGGCTGGCAGGGGTCAGGGATGAGCCACTGGACTCACGTGCTTCAGCCTGCAGGCCGTGAAGAGCCCTCTGTCCCTGTGTGAGTGAACCTGTACTCCGTGGGACCCAAGACCGGCAGTTGTGCATTTTTATCCCACGGGGACCACAAAAGCAATGGTATACAAGTTATGCTCCCCATGTTTCCTCACATAAATTTTAAAATAGTCTTATGCCGCAATATCATTCAAAGTCTACAGAATCACAGGATTGGCAGGTATATGAGTATATAAATTAAGTTCATTAAAATACAAAATACTCAGATCTGAAGCAATATTTGTTTCTCCATCTGAGCTTAAAGGTTTATGAAGCTTTTAGTTAGGGACTTAGGCAGGGTAATTTTAAATACTTGTGAGAGTAATATAACACTTAGGTGATGTAAGAGTCCCCACAGAAGCAGAATTCATAATTTTGCTCCCACCCACAAGATATGCATGTCCCTGGGGGCCCTGGTGCCATCGTCAGAAGAGTCGGCATGCAGCGCACCCTGCCTCGGCTGTGTTCTAAGCTGCTGACCACCTGACAGACTGATGCTTACTGTGCTATCTCAGGAAATCCAAAGATGCCTACTGCTCCACAGAGGGGACCTGTTTGAGAAAACTGCTCTTACCAACATGGACAGGCAAGTCCGCAGCCCAGCCTTGCTCATCCAGTGACTCCTTCTGCTGAATACCCATCGTGCTTTTCATTTCTCAAGCACACCCTGCTGAAGCAGGTCTCTTGCAACTTCTCTGCAAGTAACCTTCATTTCTTTTATACCTGTTTGTCTCCGAATCTTTCTACTAAACATATTAATGCAATAAATTCAGAACAAAAAAGCTAAGTATTTTTCCATAAGTGTATGACAAACTGAGGCATATAAACATCAAAGCTTTAGCCCCAATTTCATTAAGAAGAGATAGGTAACAAATTCTGGGAGCACCTGAAGCCCCCAGGTGTGTGTTCCACTCACCCCTAGCTCCAACCCCCTGGAAAACGCCTGAGGCTCACGCCCTGCTGCCGTCTGCGCCCAGCCCGTGTGTGGGCATTTCATAAGATGCACGCACCACATGGTGCAGCCTTTGAGGGCTCCACATCCCTTTCAGGCCACCATTCACCTACCATGTGTCCTCATCCACCCCCACCCCTCACCCCCGCTCAGCTCTGGAGTCCTCAGCTTGCTGAAATGCCCTTCTCGCTTTTCCTCCCATCCCCTCGGATGAGATCGTGCATAGCCAATCTCGTATTCCCTGCCCCTGGCACGGCAGCAGTCACGTAGCAGGTGTGAATGAATTAACGGTACCTTGCTGAAAATAAACATAGCCAGAATTAAAGCTGATTAACTGTTGAGTTATTCAAAATTGAGAAACATCTCGTTCCCAAATGTGCCCCATGTTTCCTGATGAAGTCTCAAGAGCGGCATGACAGAGGGACTTCTTCAAGGACTGTCACATACTTCAAGCAAACACCAACTTGAACGTTCTCTTGCATGTCAGAATCCCATAATCTTCTCCCGAAGAAGAAAGGCGAGCCCTGAACGCCTAAGTGCCCAAAGGCTGCCAGAGCAGGGCCACACATGCCTGAACCAGACCAGGCACTCGCAGGGGGCTCCTGTCACCACCTGCCATCTTGGGAAGACCAGCAGCCCTGCTGCCCCGCCTTAGAATGGGTGTCTCACCTTACAGATGAGGCGAACCTCGCATTCTTCTGTAACATCCCAGTGCAAATACTCAGAAAAGTGGGGGCCTAGGGAGGAAAAGGGCAATATGTTTTTAAGAAAAGGTAAGAAGTTCCATGCACGAGCATGCACCGCGTAGATACCACACATACACGTGTGGCAAGTGTTTAAGCTGTGTGGCGAAACCTATGCATGTACGACATATGCACAGCACTTCTGTGCAGTGTGACTGAGGTACTTCTCGTGGCCCTGAAGTCGACGGGTGGCAGCACCGCGTCTCTGTCCAACCTCCCTTTCCTAGTGGGAGCGCACAGTCTGAGCTGTCCCGCCAGCACAGCACCTGTTGCTCTTTAGGAGGAACACTGGAACCAGGTGCCTCCTTCCCAAGGCCTGCGTCTAACAGCATAGTATACAAACCCTTGAAGAGAAATAGAGATGAGGGACAAAAAGCAGCTTGACCTGAAGGTTTTGTTATGTGTGTGTTTGTAGAGCTTTTGAAATCAAAGCTAGATTATGCATGTATTCCAACAATCTCAATCACTTTTATTTGAAATAAATGTGAAAATCATATACTAATAACACCTTCATCCGGTTCAACACGAAAATGCAAAGGAGGTTTAGAAAGCAGGTGGGTTACTTTCATACACTCGAACGCTGCACACTCGGCTCAGATGCAGATGGCGATTCAAAGGGTGCCTAGTTTGAAAGGCCAGGGAGAAGGCAGGCCAGAGAAGAGCAGGTCCTGGCACCAAGAAAAGGTGGCCGTGGAAGTCCATCTGAGTGCCACCTTGTCAGAGGGTCAACAGGGAAGGGTGGGAGACATGATCTGGCTAAGGGTGTCCAGGAGGGAGGAATGCATGTATGTGTCTAACACTGTGTAGTTGCCCACACCACTAAGGGGTGTTTGGGAAGGATTGTCCCCTACAGGGTGCAGAAGAGGCCAGTCAGTCTGCAAGCTGACATAGAGCCTTGCCAGGTGGACACTGTCCTCCAAGAGGGCCTAACACAAAAATGACACCAAACAACAGAGTTGGGGGCTTTTTAGGTTCGACGCAAGAAAACCACACACAGGCAGAATGCACACGAAGTCAAGGACAGAGACGCACCCAGATGTCCTCCGCTAAGGAAGGGTGTACCTTTGCCATTTAGAACACCTGAGTCCTGACAGGGTGACAAATGCTCCAACCCAGGTTTCAGCTCCAAGCTGGGGGGCCAGGCAGAGCACGGGGTGCTTACCTTGCTTCCTGAGAAACTCCTTCCTTTGAAATTCAGCCTCCTCTAGGACATTCCTGAAAGCTAAATTCAATATCCAAGACAAAAAAAGGTAAAATATGCTTGCTTTTCTCCAGTGGAAGAATTTCTTTGAATTATGTTTCATAGACCTGTGAAAATGCTCAATATCACCTACCATCTCCGATAAGAACTAGGGAAGATTGGTTTTTGGCTTTTCCGTCCTGAATCTGCACGGTGTAAGTGCCTTCATTTTCAATAGTGAATCGATCCATCACCATCTCAATGATGCCAGTTGACTTGTCACATTTAATTCTGTGCGTCTGGAAGCAAAGGGCACAGGGAATCACACCCTGAAGTCCCTCTGCCTCCTCTCTCTCCCTAAGAGTCACATCAGCTCGCTTATCTTATGGAGACATGTCACAAAGAAACAGAGTGAACTAGAGGTCTAGTCATTGGCTAGACCTCTGGGTGGACCAGGGGTCAAGGAGCCTGTGTCCTGACAACACCCAGGTTCCCCACAGGGCGTCCCTGGAAGCACCATCACTGCACACACATGCCCAGCACAAACCCCTCGTCCCCAAGAACTGGCATCAGTACAAAGCAGCTACAGTCCAAAGGACAAAGAGGAATGGTGAGCTGAGGACAGAAACCCACACACAGGGCCCAATCACATGGCCCTCGGCACAGTGGTCCTCACCCCTGAGGTTATACCCTCCTCAGTGCTGCATGTGGTGATGTCACCACATGACGACATCCAACTAGCTCAGATGCAGATAGGAGAGGGCCTCCTCCAGAGAGTCTTGCCTCTCTGCCTCCACTGTTCCTTGAGGAAGGACTGGAGAGATGCCCCACCTCGAGTTTCCCAGTTCAGCCTGTCCCCTAGCTCCCAACCCTCAGCACCCATCTCCCAACAACAGCCTGGTACAGACCCCTGCTCTTACCAGGGATCCCCACTCCCTTGCAATAGTCCCCAAGGAGACTTTCTAGAAACCCTTGGGGCAAGGTTGGCTGCCATCCGCTTGGGTGTCTGCACCCCCATCCAGTTGTCTCCTTGCTGACCCCCTAGCCGTCGGTCCTTGAGAAGCACATGGGTTTTGCTCATCTTTGCAACCTCACCCAGCACCTGGCACTGCACCTCACAGCAAAAATCACCAAATAAAAGCCACATTGTAATGAGAAAGCCAGCCCCTGTGGAGACAAGGCTGGCTCTATGCCCTGGGGCCTCACTGGGCTGTGGTCTCCTGACGCTGGAGTTTCCTCCGCCCTCATCCCTTGAGCTTCCCACTCTCTGTGGTAGTGAGTTCTGTGCTGGTCCTCACTTCTGCAGCAGGAAGCAGCCCCTTCCATGTTCCCCGGGTGGGACTAGGTGCACACAGACAGGCCAGGCATGACAAGGCCTCAGGGATGCACAGGGAGACAGCAGGTGCTCAGAAGGTGGAGAAAGACACCACCATAGGCGAGGACCAGCTGGGCCAGTCTCTGGGTTCTGTCAACCAGGAGGCAGCCCCAGGACCACCTTCCTCAATCCCTCCCTGCCCTTACCACTTCCCTTCCTTCAATGGCCACACCTACTCCCCAACTAGCAAGCATGCCCTGGGAATGCAGCCTCCCACGTGGGTGGCCCTGGGTAGTCATTGTTAATGCCAGCAGTCTTGTCATTCCCTAGGACTCTGCCCTCATCATGAGATGAGCCAACAGACACTGGGAGGCTGTTTGATTCCACCCTTGGATAATTCCCCACCTAAATTAACCAGGCATCTTGGAGGAAGGAGAACCAACCATAGGAAGGAACAGTGCATCCCAAATGCAGCAGGAACCTGGGGACCCAGCCTCCGAGGCCCCACTAAGGCACTTCCTGCAGTCTCAGCTGGACTGACAACCCCATCATGACCTCCCCAGCAGCCTGGAGTCCCAAGGTAACCACAGGCTGTACTCTGGTAGGATGCCCCAGTAGACCACTGTGGCCCTTTCAGATGGAGCCCAGCCGAGATTTCAAAGACTTTCCAGCCCGGATCCTGACTGTAGCTATGAGTGGAGGACTTTGGGGTGAGATGAGCAAAACACTAAACAACCCCTGTGAACACAGGAGCCCATGTGCCTGCACGCCCTCTCCTCAGGGGGAGCCCAAAGGAACCCACCTGCCTCATGTGTAAGTCCTTCCTCAATATCCCTCTGTGTCCTTAAGGTTGCATTTCTGATTTGCATTCCAAATGCCAGTGTGCAAGAGAGACAACAGTAGGAATATCAGCGACTTTGCTGAGTTTCTCTCTGTTCCCCTGGGCAGCAGAGTTACCACTCAGTTGTTTCTCAGTGCTGCTGATCCCAAGGCCTCGTCTCCCATCCACTCCAGGACCCAGTGGTATTTTACAAGATCAAGGCCCTGCTTCCCTGCCACTACTACATCCCCTGCTCAAGACACAGGTAGCCTGGAGGTCTTCTCTTCAACCCAGCCTCATCTCTTCATGCCCACTTCCATCGTCCCCAGCCCGTGAAATCCACCCTGACTCATCCAGTATCTCAAATCTCTGCTCTTCCTGAAGGTCTTCACTGTCCATCTTAACACATGCTGAACTCTGATTCCTTTCCTTCTGGTTGAAGTAGTGTTTGACTCTCAGAGCCTCTGGGAGGGCACATCTTAGGGTACACCTTTCTGCCCCTACTGTTGGCTACAGCAGAAAGTCATCAAGTGATGAGCAGAACTTTTCCTGCCACCCAGGAAGGGCAGGGGAATACCCCAGGTCTCCAAGGCTAACTGCAATGCTGCATTTCTAAAAACTTGAAATATGACTTCCAGGATTTGAGACAATAAAGCCAGTTCCAACCACACCCGGGCTTTCATCTGCAGCAAATCCCAAAAGTCACTTTTGCAATGAGAAACTGGAATACCACTTCAAAAACTCTACATCACACATGTGTGAGAGAGCGCTGAGATGCGTTTCTGAACAGGAACCGGAATTGACAGAGCCAGTGTGTGGTAGAAGTGTCAGGTAGTAGTTAGCAATGAGCAGTGAGTGCTTGACAAGGCCACAGGTTTAGTCTTGGAGTTTGCTGTAAGCTACTGCCAAGGCAGATAAGCTATGGGAAACATTAGTACACAAGTGTTGAGGGTGAACAAAGACAAGAGGGGCGGGAGAAGGCCTCAAGAACAAAGGATCTATGGGACATCTCTTCACACGTCCCATAAAAGTGGAGATGAACCTAAAAGCTATGGTGCCAGGTGTCTCTTACTAGCTCAGGAGGGGGTGTTCCTTAATAGCACAGGCACACTGAGGTAATTTTTGACCGCTATTAACCCCAATGCCCACATTAACATATGATTGACTTAAAGATGAAGCCCCCCTAAATAGAATGGCCACCATGACAGTTCCAGAGAGGACCAGCTAAGGTCAAAAACTCCACTGCCCTACGTGAAGGGGTTGAACACCTGGTTGGTGAAGACTGCTGAAGGAGGACCTCAATTTTCAAATCAATCATGAAACAGCAATAAATTCGGAGACAGCATTGTCTCCTTTATCATTCTCTGCTCAGAGACAGCCCACTCTCTCTTGAGAGTGCTTTTCGCTTGAATCTTCTTTTACTTTACTTTCACCTCTCTTTCACTTATAATAAAATCCTCTTGCATGATTTTTTGCATCTGACTTTAAATCTTCTTTCGTCAGAACACAAGAACTGAGGTTTGGATTTTCAGCTGACTTCCTGTGACAGAGGGATGGGGTGACAGGGACAGCATGACTCCATACGGTTTCCAGAGAGCTGTAAGGAACAGCATGAAGGACAGAAGCACAGCAGCAACACTGAGGTGCAGCCTTAGAGCAGAAGTGGTGTGGACGCCACACCAGAGCAGGACGAGGGCCCTGCCAGCACCCTGCTCCAGCCCTGGAATCCCACCTAGCCTGAATACTGACTTGAATGTCAGGAGCAAATATCAAGTTGATCGGACAATCGCCCTGTCCTTGTCTGCTTGGTGCCCTGATTGCTCTGGAAATCTGCAGGTGGAGAACAATGGGAAAGATCTCCTTAGCTCTGAGACGGGCACGGCAGGACGCCCACCAGGCAGGTGCTTAGTAGCACTCAGTCTTTTCTGCAGCAGCTGGGTAGGTTGCAGAAAATAATCAGGCTCGTTGCTAAACCACTGTGCAACAGCCGAAGTTCAATGATTTTACAGGTGCCATGAGAACAGGCTTTCATGTGACCTTCACAAAGCTGCATCAGTCTTCAGGTATAAAAGTCACCTGTGATTATCATTTAAGAAGAGAAACAGCACAGCCACATTCCCGAGATTAGTCGGGACACCCACCTCTACAGAAGGATGGGAAAACTAATCAAAAGGTCTTCTACCCACAGTGTGCACTTACACTGAACCTCCTTTCCTTTCCCAGAACGATCTATGCTCAGAGACCACCTCTCCAGCCACCTCGATCCAGCACTGCTGTCCTGCAGCCAGCACCTGGGCCACTGGCCCTTCTATAGCCTAAAGAAGCTATGTGCTCTCTACTTTGTAGCCAACACTTGAGTTTTAAAGCATGCAGGATTCTCTTGGGAAAGAGTGAACAAATCACGTGATGAGGAAAAGCACGTGATCCTGGTCCACGTGAGATTTCCGCTGATGAACTACAGCTGCCTCCTTAGCTTTGCTGAAGCAGGACTGAAGATGACGAGGTCCCCCAGGGGAAGAGAACTGCCCACCGGCCTGGCAACCCCTGCACCTTGAGCATGGTGGGTCGAGGCAGGCCAGCTGGGTATGTAGTGACACTGCCCTGGCGTCAAGGGAAGAGAGGTCGGAAGATTTTGAGACAGCAGCCTCAACCCTGAACAATACAAACCCCTTCGAGAAGGTGGCCCTTAGCTGGGTGCCCTGGAGTGCACCCATATCAGGCAAGAGGAAATGTGTCCTGCATGTTCACACCAGATGTGCTGGGCCCACGATAAGGGGAAAGGCCATCACCGGGGTGAAGGCACATTGTAGCTCAGAGTGCACTTCGGACATTCTGCTGCACCTTGTCCACCACAGCAAGGTGGCAGCTTCCACCTGGTGTCTCCCGTAGGAAGCCATCAGGGGAGGGATGCAGAGAGCTGCTCCTTGCCACAGAGCCCAAAAAGCAAGCCCTCCGAGCCATTATCGGGAACAAGCCGATTCATTTTCCCCAGGAACCAGAACCTCTTCATAAAACTGAGCTCCAAGACCCTAAAACCTAATTTGTCATTTTTTTCATTGCAACAGCCTTGAATTTCAAGGACTGCTGAGGTCTCATCCAGCCCAGAGCAATCTCTGAACATTGTGAGGACCCGTCGTCCTTATTTATCCTGTCAACCTTCTGCCCCCAATTTTCACAGCTCAAAAAAGGGAACAAACTCAGAATGTTGACTTGAGGCACCAGACCTGCACACCAGACCCAGCTCCCTCCTGCACTCCAGCCGCTCCAGAGTGCTCACCTCGCTGTCAGAGACTTCTCTGTCGTTGATAACAAACCGGAAGCTGGCATCTGGTGATAAGTGCTCAGCCTGGAGCCAGAAGCGAACCTGGCCCTTATCGAAAATCTGGTAAGCTAATTCAGATTTCAGAGGAATTGCTGCAGAAAAGAGAAAGTGCAAGTCAATGCTGAGAGCTTGTGAGAAAGATCTGCTGGATGGCATAGGAAAGCATCAACCCTAGTTACGCAACATTTCGAGAATGTGAAACCCTGGAGTGCTGCATGGGATGAGGCAAGCACAGCTTGCCTGTGGCTTCTACGTGCTTTCAGGACGCGGTCAGTCACTGAAGCTGCCTGCTTTCCCTCTGTGCCCAGTGTGCCTCAGCTAATGAAGACAATGGTGATGGACACTGCTGGCATGGGGAACAATGCTGCACCTCTGCCCACGTAAGCCAGTGCTTGTCTGTGTTGCAGCCTGGGGCTGGGGGGTGGGGGGGTTGTGCGCCCTGGTGAGCTGCCCCACGGACTTGCAAATGGGAATGCAGTAGAGTACTCACTGGGATTCTTTATCTCATTACTCAGCGCCATCAAACGTTCCAGCTCTACGGTGAAGAAAACATGCTTAATTAGTTTTGACCTGTGCCTTCAGAAGCCTGCGAACATCAGCTAAACAGGAGCAGAGATCTCACGTCACCAACATGTACTTTGCGGACATGGAAGAAAAGTGAACTAAAATTGAGGGGAGAGAGGAGAGTGGTGCCTTCAGGACTTTAATGATGGCTGCAGCTGGCCTCAGTTTGCAGAAGTTTTCCCAGACTCACCCAGCAGTAAGCCAGACCTGCAAGCCTAATCCCATTTTCCCAGGCTTGGTACAGAGAGCATGGGGATCTTATAAAAGATGACCATGGCTCCACACACGAAGCCTTTCACCAGCGGATGAAGGGCCAAGAAGGTCCTCATCAGACGCAGCCCCTTGATCTTTGCCTTCTAATCTCCAGAACAATAAATCTCCACTCCCTGTGAATCACCTGGGCTGTGGTGTTCTGCTGCAGCGCAGATGGACTCAGACCCACTCTTGGCAGTCTCCTGGATCACACCCTATGCCCACTGTGGACCAGCAAAGCACTGCTAACTCAAGGACTTGGCTCACAGGATCCAGGGGAGTCTACACTTGTGAGAGCGCAGGGGCTCAGTGGCCTGGAAGACTCAAAGGCCTCAGAGACCTGAAGATCCTGCTCTGGATGCTGCCGAGTACCCTCCCCATGGCTGACTCCACTCCAACACACTCAGGGATAACCAGGACTGTGGCAGAGGAGGGAGGGCTGGACACTCGAGCACAGACCCCCGGCATTAAAGAACCAGCCCCCTTTGCCTGTGACTCAGATGTGTGAGTGCCTACGAAAATGCTGCCTCCCTGACCAACCAGGCAGACTCTGCTCCCACCCCCAGCCATCCTCCATGGTAAGAGAGCCTGAGACTGTGGCCATGCAGGTGAGGATGGCAGCACTCGCACCAGGGATGGGGTGTGAGGTCCTGGCCGGGTGCACCCACGGTGCATTGCTGATTTTAAAGTCATTTGGCTCATCTGCATGCCTCCTACTGCAGCCCCCAACAAACACCCTTTCTCTAGTCAGTTATGTGGATAGAGAAGTCTATATCCAACTTGGAAAGTGTTAATTAAAAAAAATCAGCAAGGCTGTGTCGTTAGGTATTACCTTCCTCATCCAGAACGAAACTGGAGGACACGCCATCCGTGTCACTCACAGACACAGAATAGGTGCCAACATCCACTTTATCTGGATTCTTAAAGTACAGCTTCGAGCTGGAAACAGAGGCAAGAAGGTGGGTGTGAGCTCCCACTCCTGTCTGCAGAGTTTCTGAGCGCTCACAGCACCCGACTCCCCAGGGGGACTTACTGATCGCCCTCCGTGTGCACTCTGAACCTCTCCCCATCCGCAATCTCCTCGTAGGACTTGCACCATGTGAACTGAGAGGCATCTGTCATTTCCTGGCAGTCAAAGCCCAGGTAGATGTTGCCTTCCTCATCCACGCCAGCACTGATTTCCTTTGTGCCTGCAGAGCAAGGATAGAGTGAACCTCAGCCACACATGTCCCTCTCTTGGATTCTGCTTTGGGAGAAAGTGGGGGGCGGGGGACACAGGTCAAGAGCTTATCTTACTTAATGTCCACCAGGACTGACCTGGAGAGTCATGGTATAGTAGAGCACTTGAGGGAGGCATGGGCTGCATGGGGGGGGCTGCTGTGTAGCTTTTAGGCCATCCCCTCTCTGCGCCCTTCTTTCCTGGATGTCATTTCCCCACTCCTAGCACAATCCGGGCTCACCATGCAGAAGAACGAATGCACTCTCCTCCTGCCCTGGGATCTCAGAGCACAAGCAGGAGTGGATGCCAATCTGCCTAAACACACATGGGGAAATCCTTCCCTTCTCCCGACATGAGTCCATGCTTGCCCACACACACACACATGAAGCACCCACAGCCCCGTCATTGCCGCTCAGCAATCTTTGCAGTGCTCACCTGGCCTGGCCTCCACCAGCACTGGCTCCGACATGTCCGAGGGCTTCCCTGGCCCACTGGCATTCACTGCCCGCACTCGGAACACGTAGGTCCTACCTTGCTGCAAGTCGCAGACCTGGAGAGGACAGAGCAAGCTCAGGTATGGGTAGAAAGTACAAGATTGTGCTGTTGTTCATGTTTTATGACAAGCACACCTTCTTTCCTTTAAAAGAATTTTTTCCTTGGTTGGAAAAGCTGTACCGATTGAGCTAGAGCAGCAGAGTGAGAGATTAACACCCGGGCACGCTAGCATTTGCAAGAAGAAACCTGCTATCATTCCCTTCTGCACCTTCTGAAGCAGAATCAAATCCTGTGGACCAGACTGCAGTGGGACTAAACATTGTTTTAAATGGAATTTGCAACTGCAAAGCCATCGCTTGGGCACATCAGATGCATGCACAGACGTGTGCACCGACGTGGGAAGGGAGCTCCTTCTCTCACAAGAGCCCACTTCACAGGGTGCAGTGGTTCTGCAGAGTGCCCTCCACGCCTGCATGGGTGAGTGGCAGTGCCTGACCAGACGTGGCCTTCAAGAAGGTGCACAGGGACCGGTCTCTATCCGCACCCCAGGCCCACAACCAGGAGGAAATCACCAAGGGAGGGCAGCTGAGCAAGTCCAGTCACAGGGGACTGCAGAGCCTGGGGGCCTCCAAGGCTGAGTACAGTGGCCACAACCACCCCAGGACATATGCCCCAAGCATGTCCAGGCGACGTGCTCTGTGTGCATGCTCACTATCAAATGACTTCTGTTAGGATCACTTGGGGCAGGTAAAGCCCTGTGGGGTTAAAGGGGCATTCACAGCCCCGAGGGCTTGAGTGTGCGGTACAGGGGGCACTGTTAGACTACAATGTGGGAAGGGGCCTGGCGCGTCACAGGCACACCAGCCACCTGTCCGAGCACTTCCCACCCCAGGGACACTCACTGCACTCACTCTCAGACCCCAGAGGTGAATGTCCCTGCTTGCAGACCTCAGGAGGGTCACACCCAAGCCACCCCAACAGGTTCACATGGGGGCTGGAGCAGTCTTGACAAGGGTAGCAAAATCCCCGTCCAGTAAGAGGAAAGAAGAAAGGAACGAGTCACCTTCAAATAACGATTGGGAGTCGCTGCCTCATTCACCGCTTTCCATTCTCCAGAATCTTCTTCCTTAAAATCCACCAAGTACCCAGACACAGGACTGCTGCCTGCATACACTGGAGCCTTCCACAGCATGACCAGCGATGTGTCCCGGACCTCACAGAACGTCAAGTCATAGGCGGGACCTGCAAAGACAAACTGAACCTGTCTACCGAACGGCTCAGCACACCCTGACCTCAGCCCAGCCACCGCCACAGGCAGAGTCCCCAGGGAATCCTCACACCCTCCTCATCACATTCAGTCCTCACCCTTTCTGGAAGGTCCCACCTGATGCTAGGGCAGGAGAGCCCAGCTCTGTCCTGCAGCCTGAAGTGACCTTGGGGTGATTGTGGGTGTGTGATCAGGGACCACCTGCCCTGCTCTCCCGGCCACCAGGTGGCATCACAGGGAGGAACCTTCCTGCTGACCTGCACATCCGCTGCAACCCTGGGAAAGTCTAAAGCTGACCGCCGCTGGTCCCCAGCTAGAGGAGCTTTGTGCCCTGAGGGGGACCTGGCAACTCCATCCTAATTAGATCACACTGCTAAACCAGTTTTGTGTGGAGCCCCCAAAAAGGCCCTGGAAACAACAGTGTCTTCTGCCATTGGCCTCCCTAAGCATCCAAAGTCAGCTTCATTAGAAAAAGTAGGGAAGAAGGAAAGAAGGAAGGAGGAGGGCAGGGAGGAAGGGAGGGAGGGAGGAAAGACAAGGAAGGAGGAGATAGAGAGGGCTCACAGCTTCCCTCCTCCTGACACCTTCTTCCACCCTCAGCTTCTCTCCGATCACAGGGACCAGATGACTTGGGCTACAGGTCAGGTGTGAGCTACAACTTGGACTCTGGGACACCATCCCTCCTTCAGTGGCCATTGTTAACTGTCCCTCCCACTCACACCTGGGGACCCCACCCATCACCTGCTCCTGCAGTCCTCAGCCTGGACTGCAGATACTGCTGGCCACACCACCACCCCCAGGAGAGTGTCCCTAAACCGCCAACCACACACAGTCCTGGAAATGTCCTGGCTGGCCCAGTCTGGGTGGCAGGTGCAGGGAAGCATCTCACCAGGCTCTGGTGCAGTCCACGCCTCACACTTGAAGAGCTCGCTGGGGTCCGAAGGCTGCCCAATCCCCGCCAGGTTGACGGCAGCAATTTTGAATTCATACAACGCACCTTCCACCAAGCCCTCCACCTGCATTGATTTCTCTTCAGTTAATGCAGAAAATAAAAGACTCTACAGTCCACGGGGAGGGGGATACTGGTGGTGGTTTGCAACGTGAAACCTGAAGAGTGGAGAGGGTCTCGTGGGCAAATTAGACTAAATCACTCAGAAGGCTGTTGATGGCTGCCAAGTGCAGCCACACATCAGCCCACTCAGTCTGTGAACACCCCCCAGGCACGGAGGATGCACCCTCTGGGCAGGTAAGGAAGCCAAGGCTGAGCAAGGGAGGGTACACACAAAAGATGCACACTTCGAGCAGAGGAGAGGGCTCCTGAGCCCTGCTGGTCCCTGCAGACCCTATCCCAGCACTGGTGCTGGTGAGATGGAGTTGCAGAACCGGCAGAAAGCCCACCTCAGGCCTGGCTGAGTGCTACAGGCAGCCCCACCACCTGCTGCCACCAAGCCACCTACGCTACAAGGCAGGGGGCTTGCTGGTATTTCCTAGGGCATTGCAAGTCCACATCCATGTGGGCCCAGGGCACTCTGCTGGCTGTGAGGGAGACCCTGGGAAAGGGCTGTGCTAGGACCATGTGCCTCAGTCCAGCAGGTTGGTGGAATAGAAACCATGCCAGAAAAGTACTGTCCACAAAACCATTTCCAAAACAAGACGTGGGTGGTGAAACGGCTCAACTCCTGGAAGGCAGAATCTATCGTCATCTAGCTAATTGCACCAGGAAAGAAGTGGACACTTTCTCAGGAATAGGGGACCCAGTAAAGAACACCTAGAGGTTGAGGATGACATAGCAAATGTAAACAGTGTTACACCCAACCTGGGCTTTAGCAGAGGCATGGCAAAACGCACGTATCATAGCAAGGTACCTAGGTAAGCATGTTTCGTAAAGATAAAACATCACAAAGCAGAATTTTCTATAAGACCAATTAGACTTTTTGAGACCTGCCCCCAAAACCCGTTTCCCAGCATATATGGCCCCTGTGAATGGGTCATTACAAGGAGGTAATGACTGAGCTCCAAGTGAGGTAAGCACCTCTTATGGTTCGGATGAAAGATGTCCCCAAAACAATCCCAATATTTAGGACAATGCAAAAAGACTGCCTGAGGTGAAACGATTGGGTAATGAGAGCCTTTCCCCAATCAGTGAGTTACCCCGATGGGGATTAACTGGCAACTGAAGGTAGGTCGGGTGTGGCTGGAGGAGGGTGTCACCGGGGGCGTGTGGGGTGTGTATTTTGTATCTGGGGTAGAGTCTGTCTGCTTCCTGAGATGAAGCCTTGACCCTCTTCCCTGTACCACACCTTCCTGCCACATTCAGCCTCCCCTTCAGCCCCAAGAAATGGAACCATCTTTCTGTGGACTAAGACCTCTCAAACCGTGAGCCCCTAAATAAACTTTTCCTCCGTTACATTGCTTTTGTGAGGTCTTTTCGTCACAGCAGTGAAGGCTGACTTAAACACCACCACTCATCTCACCACTGTGAGGAACCAAAGGCTCAGGCAGGTGAAACGAAAGCCAAGAGGCCACAGGATCCGCCTCTGGATGTGGCTGCAGCCCTCTCTGCACCTGGGCAATGTGCAGTATTCAAGGGACGCACTCAGGGTCTCTTGGGAAAAGGGTGGCAATGCGTCCTTGTGTGAGCACTTGCTCAGCCCAGAACCCTCGGGCACTGGGCTCTGCACAAGGCTGAACACCTGACGATGCACCTGCCTTCCAGGAGCTCCAGGCTCAGAGTAAAGGACCAGAGCACGCGTGGGGACCACCTTGCTGTCACTCCCACTCAATTACTGTCTCTCCACTCCTTCGCTTCTTCTCGGAAAATAAGTGCTGCTTAAGAGCTTTCCAGATCCAAAACTCCAATGAAGCTAGGATTCTTCACGTCCATTTCTGTTTCCCACCAAACTGTCTAAGGTCACTGAACTCTAGAACAGTGGATGAACAGTCTTCCCAGAGTGCCAGCCAGGTGAAATCAAATGAACAGGTGCAGACCCACCGTTAAGATCCTCTGCTGCACGGGGGAGGAGTTGACCTCGTGCCAGTTCTTGTGATGAGCCTCTCGTTTGTCCACGTAATAACCCAGGATGGGGGAGCCACCGCTGAACTTGGGCACCTTCCATCCCAGGGTCATGGTGTGGCCATCACAGCTCAGAAGAGTGATCCCATACGGGTGGGATGGGACAGCTATAGGAAAGCACAGTGTGAGTGACCAGGGCCGGCTCTGCACCCCTCATCTTACCACATGGACGTGGGGGAGATGGTCCTGAACCTCACTTTGACTCTTCCACGTGCCTTTGACACTATTCCTCTAAAGGGTCAACACAACTTCCTACATAGCCACCACTGCTCTTCCTAAATGCCATCTACCAAGTTCCCATGATATAAAGCAGTGACAGAGACCACAGAAGGCTCCGTCCAAAGCACCTTAAGGAATACTCAGAAGGAGCTTTCCCATGTGCAGTGGTGAAGAGCAACTACTGGGTGTGGTCACAGGGGACACCCATAGATCCCAGGGCCTTCTGGCTCCCTACAGCTGTGGAGGCTTCAGGGGCTGAAGTCAGCCGCCTCTTCCCGGGAGGTGAGCTGCTTCCCTGACTGAGCAACCCGGCACCTCATCCTCCAGTACTGAGGGGCAGGTGGCCAAAAATAAGCCATTCTCCCTGCGGAATGAGAACCTAAGCCAATGGCTCATGTGGCGTAGGGATGAGGTGGGACGAATGCCTGGAAGTCCCTCCTGGGAAAGCTGAGCGTGGAATCAGGACCTTGGACAGAAGTGGCTGACTTCCTGTCCTGGAGCCCACCTGGGTGAGCAGGGTTGATGTTCCTCAGAAATCCCAGGAATGGCATTGTCAGGGGAAATGTTAACTGCCAAAGCTGTTTGTAAACTTAATTGAAGATGAAGAGCAATAAAACAGCCAAACCTTTCCCTCAGACATGAAAAGACTCAATTCAAAATGTGTGGCATGTGACGTTTGTGTTGCAAAAGTGCTGAACATGTTCAGGGACGTGGCATGTTAGACAGGAAAGAGCTACAGAGGCAGTTACAAAACACTGAGCTTATGGATCAGCTCATCCAGCGACAGCATCAACTGTTCCATTTGATCAAAGCAGTAAGCATTTCAAACATCACTAGTCATGAATAAAGCCACAAACTGACTTAAAGATGAAGTTCTCTAAATGATTTGCTAAAGTTCCTTGAGCTCGTAATAGGTAAAAGTACCAGGCATGTAATACCAGCAACTTGGGCAGGAGGATTACAAGTTCAAAGCCAGCCTCAGCAATTTAGCAAGGCCCTGTCTCAAAATGAAAAATAAAAAGAGCTGGGGCTCAGTGGCTAAGTGCCTCTGGGTTCAATCCTAGTACCAAAAAACAATACTAATAGAAGTGGCTGAAAGGCTCTTCCTGAGACATGCATTTCAGAGTGCAGGCAGGGGAACTGAGCGAGACTTCTGGCTGCATCCCCATTTCAACTTGCACTTTGCTAGCACTCTCGCTTCCTGCACTGGCCTCTGCACACAAACAGCCCACTGGCCAGAGGCCTGAGCAGAACTGCCCACCTCCACTGGCCAACCCACACCCCTTTTCTTGGTGACTCTGCAATGCCATTGCTGAACTTATCCCTGCAGAAGTCACAGTGCCCTGGAGAAGCACCCCGAGTTACGCACTGAGCGCTGCCTGGACCTTGATCACGTCGGACTCCTGGGAGTTCTCGCTTGTGCCCACGGCATTGACAGCTTTAACTCGGAAGATGTACTGCTCACCTGTGGTCAGGCCGTGCACCACGAATCTGAGGAGCAAGCATGATCAGGTCAAGGCTCCTTTAGGAGTTTCTCCTGCAGCAGAATCATTTCCACTCTCCGTGCAAAACTCCCACATGGACTAAGGAGAGCTGATTCTGCCTACGCCCTGCAGATACCGCCTCTGTCGTGAAGTTTCAGTCTCGATTCATCAGTTCTACACTCGGGGTCACAACATCCAGACTGTGCTTGTGAACCTGTGCCTTTACTTTTGCGTTTTCTGGTCTTTTCCGGATCAAAGGTCTTTTGAAAATAATACCCAGCCCCTGACCCTCAGGACACCCATGCACCTGGAATGAATGAGAGGCACCCATGCTGCAGAGGGCAGGGTCAACAGGGGCGGCTGAACCTGGCCTTGACCCAGGTGGCCAGCCAGACCCGCCTGCAGGGCTTTGTGCTCCCATCTGTAGAACGGGTGCACAGAACTGTTCAGTTTTGTTGGAGTTCATGTGAGAACGTTGCCTGGTGGGCTTGCACGAGCAAGCACTCAGCAGATCCAATCAATGGCCCTTGAGCTTACACAGTCAGCCAACATCTGCTGCCCACTTGCTACACCCCTGCGTGGAAGCACTACTGGAGCTCCTCTTCTGGATTTTTCTCTATTGCTGGCCAGGGACTGTTATACCATCCAGCTTTATTCTCGATTGCCTTCCTCCTTCTCTAACCTCAATGTTTTACCATGCATCTCACAAAAAGATTGAAAATGAGAACTGCCACCCACGGAATTACTAACCCCTCCCCTCCCAGAAGAGAAGAATTCCAGCAGCATAGGTGCTGGCTTCTGCCCTGCGCAGCCCATCACGCAGAGGCCTGGCCTCCCTGCTTGTCCCAGTCGGGGCTGAAGGCAGCACTGCTCATTACAAGAGTGAAGCAGGGCTGCACCCAGGAAGCCACAGTGACCCCGTAAATACACGCAACTGCACGTGTAGCTGTCATCACACTCCATGCACATGTGCCGAATCGTCACACTGCACCCACAAACTCATAATGATTGAAAAACGGGGGGACAGTTCAAAACCCCCTAAGGAAACAAAGCTACTTGCATGTCAGTTGCTGCTTACTCTCCTACTCAGAGAAGCCCTACATGCCAGGTACATTTGATGGACAGACCTCGTCTCAGTGGAGACAAGCTGGTGCAGTGACGAGCTCAGAGCTCCCGCCCTTCCTGTGACTGAGCTAATAGACGTGACCGCAGCAGTCTGTTCTGCTCCGGGAGCCCTCTGGGGCTGGCAGGTGAAGGCACCTGTTGTATCCGATGGGCTTGTGGTTACATGGCTCCCACTGGTTGGTCCCCGCCACACAGCAGTCCACGTAGTAGCCCAGCAGGGCCTCCTCGTGCTTTGGCCTGTCCCACTGCACCACCACGGACGTCTTGGTGTTCCGGGAAGCAAGCACCCGGCCTGGGGCAGAAGGTGCCACTGCAGGAGAGACAGAGGGTCGGGAGCTGCAACAGAGCGCTATGCTTCTACCAGGGCATGGGAACAGGTGTGAGCTGCGGATGACATGTGGACAGGAGCAGGTGAGTGTGGGCCAAGTCCTCGGGGACAGTGGGGCTGAAGGAGTCTCCTGCCACTTCCCATGTCCCACCTGACACGCTCCCCCAAAAAGGAACTGCCATTGCTAACCCTCAGAAAGATCTGGTGTGGCAGAGATCTGCCTGGCTGGGGTACAACTACTTTCAATATGCAGGCTGCACAGTCTAAGAAAATAGGACGCGCTTATGGAATGTGGATGAGGAATTTAGAAAGGGACAGAATCACATCATCCTCTGTCCGCCTAACCTTCTCACCTCCTGCCAGGCCCCAGTAAGTTTTGGTCACTAGCCCTTCAGCCCTCTGTGTCACCAAGGTCCCCAGAACTGACTGCCTCACCCCTCAGTCACATGCCCCCATGTTTGCTAATTAGTGTCATTTTCGACATGTGCACTCGGTGAAAGGAGGCCAGGCCTCTTCTGCAAGGTGGTGGGAGTGTCAAGTTGTGGGTTTGGGCTTGAGTCCTAAGAGCCTAAGTAATTGAACCAGGACCACCTGGGACCCAAGAAGACCTAGAGGCAACGTCATCCCCACTCCCAGCGCCTCAGCCTTGTTCATTTAGATATCTGTCTCCATAAAATATGGCTTGAAGGGAGAGGGAGGGAGCCACCAGCTGGCCACAGTGGGAATCGTGACAGACCCACATGTGGAAGGCTCAGGGGTCCATAGGCCTCCTGAATGCTGTGGGCCTCGGAGTGGACTGTGAGTCAGACTTCCGGGGGTCTCTATGTGGTCTTCAAGCCAAACAGGCAGGAGGCTGCCACACTTAGGGCTGGACCTTGGCCTGAAGACACTTGAAGTCCTTTGTCCACTTTATGAAAACAAGATGGAACTTTGGAGGAACACTAGGACCTGAGCAACGTCTGACGAGAACTCTTCAAGAGCTCCAAGCCAACCTGCCCTGTGGCCACACGACACCAGTGTCTTCAGCCATCCAGAGGTCACCCAAGGCCACCTGTCTGGCTGCTCACATGACAACTTACCGATAGTATCCTGGGCCTGGATGGGGGGCGTTATTTCTGACGGATCACTCAGGCCATGCTTGTTGGCTGACAAAACACGGAACACATATGACTTCCCCTCTGCGAGATCAAAGACTGCGTATCGAGGGGACCTCACGGCCGTCTGGGCATTGACTCGCTGCCAGCTGCCACTTCCAACCACAGACTGCAGAGGAAAGAGCCGGGGTGAGAACAGAGTCCCTGGGAGGGACGAAGGAAGAGGCACCCAGGTGCCACACCTTGACCTCCCAAACAGGACAGCAGGAGCCTCCGTCCCACACAGAGGACAGCAGAGTGGCAAGATGTCTCCGTCCTGCACAGAGGACAGCAGAGTGGCAAGATGTCTCCATCCCAGTGAATGGCAGGAGCCTCCGTCCCACACAGAGGACAGCAGAGTGGCAAGATGTCTCTGTCCTGCGCAGAGGACAGCAAGAACTTCTAACTCACAGAGGATGGCAAGAAGCCTTTGCTGAATTTTATTAAAATAAAGTCAATTTGGAGAAATGGGTAATAAATTACTCAAGTTAGTAAATTTTACTGATGAAACCTTTTAAGTGAAGGAACTTTTGGAACATAAGGGAATCAATACATGGGTTGAGGTCTTTATAAAGTGAAAGTTCCTGGAGATAATTAAGAATAAGGTAGGAGATGGTCACACTGTCACAAAATGTTTCACATTTCAGGTAAAGTTTTTTTTTTTTTTTTAAGTGAGAAAGAGAAAGAGAATCCACTTCATTTACTTTTTCACGGGACTTTCATTGCTCCAACACTTCGCTGTGTACGTGGTGCTGGGGTTCAAACCCATGTCCTCACATATGCCAGGCATGTGCCGTAACCACTGAGCCATGGCTCCCTGAGTTAAAATTTTGAGCATATTACAGCTAATCGGAGATTGATAACTTGACATCTACACGCTACCGAGAGCTAAGCCCAGTTGTGGTGTGCTTGATACTAAAGAACCTGTGCTTGCTGATGTGGCTGCGGGAAGATCTTTAACCTTTGCCGAGCCACGCGTGAGAGGTCTGCAGGGCCAGACTGTACAAACGGCCCCTCGTGTCCCTGCGCTGTCTCATCCCACGGAACTGTGGGTGGGTTTAACGCACCCTGTAGCTTCCCTGTGGCCTCCACGCTTTCTATACTGCCTGTTTAATCTGCACCTTGATGATAATGTTTCACTATCTTTCGCTCCAGAAGTGAGCCTCCTTTCCCAAGGCGGGCTGTTCTGCGGACCATGAGGTGCACATGGGCCTGAAGCCTGCAGGAAGAGCAGCAGGTCCGGGATTTCAGCCACAACTCTGGAAATGAGATTCACGTGCAAAGGGGAAGTTGGCTCTCATACTGTCTGAAGTAAAACCTCATTTTTAAAAACTTTGCAGTACTGGGAATGGAACCCAGGGGTGCTCTACCATTTAACTAAATCCCCAGTTCTTTTTTGAGACACAGTCTCGCTAAATGGCCCAAACTGGCCTCGAACCTGCAATCCTCCTGCCTCAGCCTCCAGAGTTACTGGGCTTACAGGTGTAAATATGCACTACCACACCTGGCAAAAATTCACTTTTTAGCAAGTCTTTTTGGAACCAGTTGCTTGCAGGAGAACACATTGTGCCCCGTGGTCCATTCCCCTAGTGGTTCTACCTAGATGGTGGAAGGGGCCGAGGAGGATGCGTGGTCTGTGAGAGGAGCTGGGCACTGGGGCAGCAGCCCTGCAGGATCCTCTTCACCTATCACCCCTGTGTCTGCGACCTCACCCCGGCCAGCAAGTAACAAGGCCCTGACTCTCTGGCCCCAAGGAGGAAACTCCTCCTGAAAGACACCTGCAAATGCTTGGTGCATCCAGCTACAGGAAGTGAAGGAGAATGAGGTGCTTCTGCCCCAGGACACCAAAGTGGGCTGCCGTGCTAGCTTCACACTGCCAATAGTGCATGCTTGGTCAGAGTGAGTGACGCTGTGCCCCAGGGACCAGTGTGGCCAGAGGCTCTCCAAACCCTGAGCCTGAAACCTTTGCTCTCCCTGTTGCTGCACCTCACAGAGCTGCCTGGTGTGCCACATACTCGCACCAAGAGTTACACCCTACCCCACACATGCCCCTCAGGCTGCACCATGCACTGTAATGCACTGCCTGAGACAAATTTGGCACCACAAAACCTTAGCGACAGGGTTGGTAGGACTTTGCATCATTCTTCAATGATGGCCCACAACCCAACAGTGAGACTACAAATCAACAAAGTATCACAGCCTGCATTGCTGATGCAACAGGACAGATGAATAGAAGAGAGTGT
>PVKS010012291.1:0-54152 GCA_004027875.1 Aplodontia rufa
TGCTGATTCTAAGTCCCCTGGAAAGATACCCAGGAGTGGAATAGCAGGGTCATATGGTGGACTCATCCCTAATTTTTTGAGGATTCTCCATACTGCTTTCCAGAGGGGCTGTACCAGTCTGCAGCTCCACCAGCAGTGTGTTAGTGTGCCTATCTCTCCACAGCCCCTCCAGCATCTATTATTGTTTATTTTCTTCATCCTTGCCATTCTGACTGGTGTAAGGTGATATCTTAATGTGGTTTTCATTTGCATTTCTCTGATTACTAGTGATTTAGAGCACTTTCTCATGTATTCATTGGCTTGGTCAGTGTCCTCTGGTGAGAAGACTCTATTTAGCTCTTTGGCCCATTTATCATTTGGGCTGTTGGTGTTTTTGTAGTTGACATTTTTGAGGATTTTGTAGATTCTGGATATGAGACCCTTGTCTGAGGAATCATAGTCCATGATTCTCTCCATTTCTGTAGGAGACATTTGATTTTTTAATACCTTTTAATTTTAGTAATGCTAGGTTTAAAGCGCACAGTAATTTTTGTTTTGTGTGTTTGTATTTTTATTTTGCTAAATAGGAAAGTTAGATTCACATTTTTCCTTTGAAAATATAAGATCATGGAATCACTTTAGTTGGTAAATGCTGTTAATGGGGCTACATTTTGTCTTTTAAATGTATAGTGTATAAGTTCAATGAAAAGAGCTTGACATGAAAATTCAATTCCTTTAGTGTGATGTTTTTGAGACGTGGACTTGCTGATTAATACAGTAGTAAGGCTTCAGTGTACAAAGACAAATTTATACTTTTAGGTAAATTTTAAAATTAAATTTATATAATCACAATTGCTTGGCCAAATTAAGCATGAGGAGAAAGCAGAGAAATCTATGACAATCTGTTTAACATTTTCTTCCTTACTTTGGGCCACCTGCTTGATGGGATATGCTGAGATTGCTGTCGGTGCATCTGGCATCCCTTACTGTGCTCATTGCACATAGGAATGCCAGATGAGCACCCTTCCTTAAACTTCAGTTGTGTTGTGACATGGACACGTTAATAGTCCCAGTAATAATCTATCTACATATGATTTGACAAATCAAAGAAAATTGATCTTATACAAAGACTTGGTAATTTACCTGTACTTTTAAATACCACTGAAATTAGATTATGGTCATGGTGATATTCTGAGCATTTTAATTAATGTGTTTTTAAAAAGATTTAGAATGATATGCATTTGAGTTCCTTCTGTTCATTCCATTCTTCTTCACTGCCTTACTCATAAATTCCTGAAGCACTTGGATACTTTTAAAGTCTAATATGGAGATTAAAGTTTTAAAATGGTACCTCTTCTTATAACAACCGCCCCCCAAAGAAAGGGAGAATTTCTGCCAATGTTTTTTTTATTTTCATAGCAGCAAATAACATATTAACCAATTATCTTAGAATTACTTTTTTAGCACCTTATATGGACTGTACATGAGTATTAGGTTGTTTTAATCTTTGAGTCTTTATAAACATTGGAGAAGTTTAAGGCTGAAGACATAGAATGAAGTACTTTGTTCATGAGTAAGCAGCAAATGGCAGGATCACACTCTTTTAACTATTAACTGTCAGTACCATAACTTCTTTGAATTGCTACAGTAAATTATTTCTGCCTTTCCTTCTCCCCTCTGCTTGTTTACATGTACTCAAAGATGAAAATGGGGTGGTTCCTGGTTTTATCTTTTTCACAATTCATTGAAACAGTCCATCTTTTATAAGTGCATTACAGAATAGATTCTGGGATCTGATATGCATTTCAGTTCAAGTTGTGTGATCTTAGGCCAATCAGTTTCATATTTAAAGTGGCAATGGAAGTAGTACTTGCTTTTCTTTTCTTTTCTTTTTTTTTTTTTAAGAGAGAGAGAGAATTTTATTTATTTTTTTCATCTGGCCTTTGTTTCTCTGACACTTGGTGTTGTGTATGTAGGGTTGGGGTTTGAATCCGGGTCTCATGCATTCTCTGGCAAGCACTGTATAACTACTCCAGCCCGAGTACCTGATTTTAATAAGGCTTCGAGGATAAAATGGGAGCATTTAGAAAAGGCACATGTGCAAGTGTTCAATGTAACCTCTTGTACTATGAAGATATTGTTAGACATTAAGCTTTCCCCCCCTAAAGCAGTAATCAGATTTATTCATGACTAGTGTTTTAACATTACATACTTAGCTGCTGGCTCTTTGCTTAAAAAGAAAAGTTTGCTTATCTGGCTTTTCTCTCACAACTTGTAGGCTCTGTGTTTATTCTGTATAAATTATTTGGTCAGAAATATTTTTCATCAAATAGTTACTTATAAACTTAGTCTTACTTTCTGTAAAGCATTTCCCATGAAAACTTAGCTACATCCCCATATCTTTTTATATTTTATTTTGAGTCAGGGTCTCACTGAGTTGCCCTTGAACTTGAACGCCTTCTGTCTCAGCTTCCCAAATAGTCTGTTCTGAACACTGAACAGCTTTTAACATTTTTTTCCCATGTCACATTTTATACAAAATTCAGTTCTGAATTATTATTATAGGGCTTTATCTTTGTATCACATATGAATAACTTTATTTTATTATTTCTGACTAATTCTTTTTCCTCACGGGCTGGAGAGGTGGCTCAGCGGTAGAGCACACGCCTGGTTTGCGGAGGACCCATGTTTGATCCCCAAGCACAACATATACAGCTAAGTTTGCAGGAAAAACAAAATACTGATGACTAATTCTTTTTCTTGTAAGAGTTAGGATATGAATAATCATAGCATAATGTTTTAAGGAGAGTTGCTAATGGACTGCACAATAGTTAAGAAGTGCTTAAAAGAACCAGTGTTTGAGAATATTTAAGCTGGAACCTAGCTGTTCATGTTGAGATTTCTTGCAAATAAAAGGGCTGACAATGTTGTTAAGTAAATCCACCTGACAAGATAATTTAGAGCTGTGCTTATTATATTCTTAGGTGACCGGGTTATTGATGTGGGATCTGAATGGAGAACTTTCAGCAATGACAAAGCAACAAAAGATCCATCTCGAGTTGGAGATTCTCAGAATCCTCTTTTGAGTGATGGAGACTTGTCTACCATGATTGGCAAGGTAATGATTCCAGTTCAGCAGGAAATACCAAGTGCATGACCATGACCTGGGAGTTTGGGATCTTTGCTAAAATATTATTCACTGCCCCTGTGGGGAATATGGACTTGGGAATAAGATTTGCCAGTAATACCACTGTGGATGATGACTGACATGTGTGTTCCTTCCATCTTGGAAGGCAAAATATCAAATCAAAATTATAGAGTCATTGTTATATTAGTTTATTTTGGTACTAACAGTTGAACCCAGAGGCACTTTACCACTGAGTTACATCCCCAGTCCTTTTTATTTTATTTATGTTTTTTAAAGAGAGAGAGGGACAGTGAGAGAGAATTAATTAATTTTATTTAGTGTTTCATGGTGCTTTCCATTCATTCCAAGCAAGTGCTATAACCACCAAGCCACCCCTCCAAACCCTATTTTTATTTTATTTTTTATTTATTCTTTTTTTTTTTTTTTTTTTTTTTATGAGACCATCTCACTAAGTTGCTTAGCACCTCACTAAGTTGCTGAGGTTGGTCTTGACATTGCGATCCTTCTGTCTCAGCCTCCCAAGTTGCTGGGATTACAGACATGTGCCACTGTGCCCAGCTTTGGGTCCTTTTTTTTTTTCTTTCTTTCTTTTATAAAGCATTTATTTTGCACAAAAACTAAGTATGGTTTTTATTAGTTAATATTTGTATCTTCCTTGAATACCAAGAATGTCTTCAACCAAGTATGGTGTTGCCTGCCTGTAATATCAGTAACTGAGACTGAGGCAGCTGCCTCACAAGTTCCAGGTCAGCCTGGGCAACTTAGACCCTGTATCAGAATAATAAAACTTTTTAAAAGGACTGGGGATTTAGCCTAATAGTAGAGCACCACGAATTTCAATCACTAGTACAACACTTGGACTAAAAACAAAAATAAAAAGAAAGGTCTTTTTTCCCTCCACACTAAATACTACTAAATACTTCAGAGAGATGTTAAGGGTTTCATGAGAATGTATGTAAAAAGTGTTCATAACCCAACATGTAGTATGTAGAATGTGCTCAGTAAATAGTAGTAGTTGTTATTATATAAGTCCGTAAAATAACTTCCCTGATGACCTGGCTCTTTTTACTTTCTTATCTGAATTGAAAGTAGTGGTGACAGTATTTTGAAGGACTAATCAGGGGAGTGTTTACATTTTAAGACTTTACTTTTGCATACTCCGTTTTTTTTTTTTTTTTTTTTGATGCAGTACTAGGGATTGAACCTGCCAGAATTCTACACCAGCCTATATCCCCTTCCCTTTTAATTTTTTATTTTGAGATATCATTGTCAGACTTCTTACTAAATTGCCTAGACTGACCTTGAACCTGGACTCCTGCCTCAGCCTCTCAAGTATTGCGTATTTGTTTTTTTTAAAAAAGTATCATGAGAGGCTGGAGCAGTGGCTTGGCAGTTACGGCGCTTGCCTGGCATGCGCGAGGACTCGGGTTCAAACCTCGGCACCACTTAAACAACTAAGTGTTGGAGCAATGAAAACCAGATGAAAAACTAAATAAAATTGATTCTCTCTTTCTCTCTCACTGTCCCTCTATCTTTAAAATATATATATATATACATATATATTTTATATTTATATAAAAATCCTGTTATTTTTCTGTATGCTGGAATTTATATATTGCATATCAAATTTGGACAACACAGTAAATGCAAGGTTTAAAAGTTTGCAGTATTAAGTCCAAAAATATTTTTATGTAGATTATGTATGCATTTGCTTTAAGCCTTATGGGCTGGGGAGAAAACATACTACATGCATTTTTAAATGTAAGATTCCAACTAATTGACCCTGTGACTTTTTTAAATTTAATTTTTTCCTTAGGAAATAACATGATTCAAACAAAAGTGTAAAAAATAGCACAGTAGTCCTCCCTGACTCTTGACCCCCAAATTCTCAGTTCCCACTGCAATCCCCCTTTTCTGCCAGAAATAGGTAACCACTATTACTGATTTCTTTTGTATCCTTTGAAAGTTTTATTCTTAAATGCAAAAAAGGAAAAAGTTATATAAGCTTTTACATTTATCATATGCTAAATTTCTATATGTATTTGGTAATATTTCTGGACTTTATCTTTTCCTGTCCTGATCTTGTTAATCAGGTGCCATATCATACTGTTTTACATCCAGTAGCACTAATCCTCCCTTATTGCTTTTCTTTTTCAGCATTTTCTTTACTAGTCTTTTCCATTTAAAAGTTAGGATCACTTTGTTCTGTTTTTAAAAAACAATTTTGGCTATTTTCACTGGGATTTTGGTTAGAAATATTTGCAAATTGCTACAGGGAAAATTGACTTATTGACACATCTTCCTATCCAATAATTAGGTATAGCTTTCAGTTTCCTTAGGTCTTATATGTCCATTAAGAGATGTTTTAATAGGGGCTGGAGCGGTGGCTCGGCGGTTACAGCAGTGGCTATGCGGTTACAGCACTTGCCTGACTTGTGGGAGTACATAAGTTCAAACCCCAGCACCATGTACACAACGAAGTCTTGCAGCAATAAAAGCCACATGAAAAACTAAATAAAATTGTCTGTCTCTCTCTCTTTCCGTCTCTCTCTTTAAAAGAAAAAAGATAATATTTTCTTCATGAACATCTTGCATATTTCTTAAGTGTATTCCCAGAATATATATATTTTTACATTACTGTTGTAACTGTATTTTTTTAATTTATTATTTTTTTTAAGGAGAGAAAGGAACAGTGAGAGAGAGAAAGAGAGAATCAGTTTTATTCAGTTTTTCATGTGGCTCTCATTACTCTGAGATTTTGTTGTGTACATGGTGCTAGGGTTTAAGCTCACATACCTGCTCATGCCAGGCAAGTGCCGTAACTGTTGAATCACTGCTCCAGCCCCTTCTTCATTGTCTTCTAATTGGTTAAATGAGTGTTTGAAGGTATTGATTTCTATTCATAAATCTTGACCTTGTTGCTTTCAAAAAGTTTTTTATTAATAATAATGGCAGGGTTTTTTTTTAGTGATTTTCTTGAGTGTTCTAGGTATACAAAGCTACAACCTGCAAATAGTTTATCACTTCCATTCCAATTTTGTACCTACAGCTTCTCTCTTGCTTAACAACATTGGCTAGTTCTTCTAGTATAGTATTATAAAGTGGTAGTTGTAGTAGGTACCTTTGTCCTGCATCTTGACTTCAGTAGTAATGCTCCTAGTGTTTCTTCATTATTCATAGCATTGGCCCTTGGAAAGTGATTTTTCTAACGTGAAGTAGTGTTCATCTGTACTATTCTATGAAGTTATCGAAAATGAATTCTGAGGGGCTGGAGCAGTGGCTCAGGGGTTATAGCGCTTGCCTAGCATGTGTGAGTATGTGAGTTCAAACCCCAGCACCAAATACACAACAAAGTCTTGGAGCAACAAAAGCCACATGAAAAACTAAATAAAATTCATTCTCTCTTTCTCTCACTGTCCGTCTCTCTTAAAAAAAAAAAGAAAAGAAAAGAAAAAGAAAAAAATGAATTCTGAATTTTGTTCACCTCCTTTTTTGGTACCTTTGGAGATCATGAGTTTTCATCTTAGATCTAATACTATGGTGTTTTATATTATTAGATTCTCCAATAATATATATCTTGCATTTGTGGAACAGTCTGTACTTGGTCATGATATCTTTTTAATATATTGCTGTATTCTTTTTTTCTAATATTTAATATTTTGTATCATAGAAATGAAATTGGAGTGCTTCATTTTTCCGTTTTATACATTCTTGAACATTGTTTTAGAGTTCATCCCTTACATATCTCTTAAGTAATAAAACACCTCTTTAACAACATCTTAACCTGGTACTTTCTTTGTTTGAAGGATAGATAGGTAGGATATAAAGTGCAGATTTCTTGGGCTTTTGGTTTCTGATTGTACAAGTTGTATTTTCATAGAAATTGTTGATTCAGGTTTTCCAGAAAGTTTTTGCAAAGTTATAAAAATGTTTTATAGGGTACAGGAGCTGCAAGTTTTGATGAGTTTGGCAATTCTAAGTACCAGAATCGGAGAACAATGAGTAGTTCTGATCGGGCAATGATGAATGCATTCAAGGAAATTACTACCATGGCAGACAGAATCAACCTTCCTCGAAATATAGTTGTAAGTTTTTCTCTATCTCCTTTAAGCCATTCTGGCATTGACTTAGCATAATTTAATGAACATATGAAAATTTGAAATTGTAACTAATTAAATGGCCTAAAGTTAATTAAACTTAGTTTCTCTGCTTTGAAGGATCGAACAAATAATTTATTCAAGCAAGTGTATGAACAGAAGAGCCTGAAGGGAAGAGCTAATGATGCTATAGCTTCTGCTTGTCTCTATATTGCCTGTAGACAAGAAGGGGTTCCTAGGACATTTAAAGGTGAGTTTTTAGTTGCATAAAGTAATAAACCAAAGTCAAGCTGCTTTGACACTTAGAAGCCAAGTCATTTCTTCATCATTAATATACAGTAATCCACATGAACATATTTACCATTGCCAATTTGTTTTGTTCCTTGACAACAAACACATATAGGGACCTTGCTGACCATTTTCTTTTTAAGCTGTTTTCTTATGTAGACTAGTTTTAGTCTATGTAAGCCTAGTGTGTTCTTTGCTAGTAAGATCTTTTGATTGACTGTATTGTTTGGACTTTGAAGCCTGGCATCAAAGCTATACTAGGCATTTTGTAGGAAGTCAGTATCAAATTCATAAAAACAGCTACCATTTCTAGTAGAGGTTTCTCTCTCAATAGGTGAAGAAGTGAAGCCTTGGAAAGCATCAATAACTTTTTTTTCTGTTGAGGTATAGTATTTGCAGTTTATCACTTAATTTAAAAGCTTTGAGAAAACTGGTATTTTTCGTGCATCTTGCAGTTGCCCATGAATGTATAACAACCTATTCACAGTGTTGCCATGATATTTAGGCTGACTTTCACTGACATACTTGGTTTTTCTGAGGACTATACTTACCCTTCATTCATCCAATGAATATTTATTAATGTTTTCTGATATCAAAGAAAAGAATTGTTGGCCTTTGTCACTATTATCTTTCTTTATTATTATTATTGCAACTAAAAATTGGCTTTTGTTAACTTTATTGTAATAGTGCTTGGCGGTTGAGTATTTAGGGTAATGGTGTCAAATATTTATCTCATTTAATTATTGCCTGTAATCACAAGGATGGCATGTACATATGACTTTGTGTAGCTTAAGAAACATTCTTTAGCTTGAGTATTTTTCATCTCCTTGGTACCCTCCTTAAAACAGATTAGCATTAAAAAGTTTTTGATTAAAGAAGTCTATTTGCATAAATGAAACTACAGAGAAGTTAATATTTTGAAAGATTAAGACTTAAATTTAACTGTAAAGTGTGGTGAACAAAATGTTCACTGAGAAATTTTAAATCAGCTCTGGGAAATATCACTGAAAGGATTAGGGTTTCATCTTTAGGCATAGTTGAGTTTCATGTAATTTATATAATCAGAAAGGATAGGTTTTTAAATGAACTGTGTAGCTCACGTGGATTTTTTTTTCTTTTAGAAATATGTGCCGTATCACGAATTTCTAAGAAAGAAATTGGTCGATGTTTTAAACTTATCTTGAAAGCTTTAGAAACAAGTGTGGATTTGATTACAACTGGGGACTTCATGTCCAGGTTCTGTTCCAACCTTTGTCTTCCTAAGCAAGTGCAGATGGCAGCTACACATATAGCCCGTAAGGCTGTGGAATTGGACTTGGTTCCTGGGAGAAGCCCAATCTCTGTGGCAGCAGCAGCTATTTACATGGCCTCACAGGCATCAGCTGAGAAGAGAACCCAAAAAGGTATGGTTTTTCTTGAGGAAGACTAATAATGAATTGTGAAGGCTGAAGTGTGTGATTGTTTTTCCATTTTAATTGTGAAGCAGCTAAGTATCCAGAACCCACACTTAAGAGGTAGTCCCTCAGAATGAAACTTTAAAAAATGTAGTATTTCTTTTAAGTGGCTTATAAATAAAAATATTTGGCAGCACCTCCTTACTGTTTAAATTATTTAGTTTTAATTTGTAGATTCTTTTTAATTCTTTTCCCTAAATATTCCTGATTATTTTGAGTAGTTCCTCTCCACCCAAAATTTACCTTTTGAAATCTTGAGAGGGTCAGTGGGAGATGCTTTCTCTCTTACTGCCTGGAATATTACTCTGTTGATTAACATACTATAAATATGTGTTGACCATCAACCTTTAACATTCTGTGAAGCCTGTTCTTTTTCTGCTTTTGAACTTTATTCATAGTTTAATGAAAATTCTGAAATATATAAATGTAAGTAGTTAAGTAGTTACCTTCTATAAAGTCTTTTTTTTTAGAGAGAGGACAGTGAGAGAGAGAAAGAGAGAAACAACTCTATTAAGTTTTTCACATGGCCTTCGTTGCTCCAACTCTTAGTTGTGTACGTGGTGCTGGGGTTTGAACCCAGGTCCCTGTGCTTGCCAGGCAAGCGCCGAAACCACTGAGCCACCGCTCCAGCCCCCATAAAGTCATTTTTAACTTAGTTTTCTAGGGAAGCTTTCAACCAGAAATATTAATTGACTTTCGTTGCAAGTGTTATATTCTTGGATTACTTCTGTGATCCTTGAAAAGATGTATTAAAATAAAAAAAAGGAGCAGTTCTAAATTTAAAAGTGAGTTTATAAATTACTGACTTTAGTAACTTTGTAATACTTGATTCAGGACTGCCTTTCACCTCAGGTTAGTCTATATTTGTTTTGTTTTGTTTTTACTTTTTTAATTAGGAAATTTAGTTATTGTACAATCAAAAATACATATAAAGTGGGGCTGGAGCATTGGCTTGGTGGTTACGGCGCTTGCCCAGCATGCACGAGTACACGGGTTCAAACCCCAGCACCCATGTACACAACTAAGTGTCAGAACAACAAAAGCCATGTGAAAAACTCAATAAAAATTGATATTCTCTCTTCCTCTCTCTTCTCTGTCCTTCTCTCTTTAAAAAAAAAAAGAAAAATAAAAAAATTTATAAAGTGACAATATTATATGCATATATTCTTAAATCAGAATCACCCCCTAGATCCCTCCCCCTTTCCCCTCCTCTATCTGCCACTTCCCCCTCCTTGCTGATATATATCTATGATTGCCCTGGATTATGTGATGCTAAGGCTTTGTTGGGTCTAATGCATAAGATCAAGTTTAGTCTATATGTTGATATAAGTGATGGATGATAAAAGAGGAATGATTAAGGGGGAAAGGCACCCATTAGTTACTTAGGTATGCCATAATCCATTCGCTATACCCTCTACTCATTTTTTAACGGGTATTTTAAGTCTTTCTTAATGACCGTATAAGTTGGATTCTGTAATAAACTGGAAATACTCAAGTGATGTGAGGTCAATGTATATGCTCAAGTATGTGTTTGTCATAGTGAAAAAAATATATATGTGCTGCTATATAGCTACTTGATTTCTCATGCATTAAATAGGAAAAAAGAGGTTGTAGAAAAATATTTATATTCCATTTTGGAGACCTCTTAGCATAGGTAAGTTTGGGCAGATGTTGCAGATAAACTTTGAAATGCAGAAATGGACAGTGAATTTATTTTTTTCTTTTTTGCAGTACTGAGAATTAAACCCAGGAGTGCTCTATCACCTTTATTTAAATTTTTTAAAATTTTGAGATAGAGTCTCATTAAGTTGCCCAGTCTGGGCTTAAATTTGCAGTCATCCTGCCTCAGCTTCCCAGGTTGCTAGGATTATGGATGTGTGCCATCACAGCTAACCTGAAAAGTGAATTTTTTTTTTCCTGAAACATGCTTATACCAACTTTATTACTTTATTAGTAATAACCCCAAATTGGAAGCAAATGATATGTGAAAGTGAATTTCTTTACAAGAACATATTCCTGGATTACTCTGTGATCCTCACAAAGATTTATAAAGAAAAATAGTAGTTATTTCCAAATACGATAGTCAGTACAACTCAGTGCTGAGTTGTTTTATATATATTAAACCTTTTAATACTGTTGATAAATCTTTAAGGTAATAGGTATGACTGCCATTAGCTTTGTTATTGTCTTTAACTCCTGTTTAACTGCTTTTCTGTTTGGATTCCCATTAACATTCTTAAAAATCAGTTTTTTTTTTTTTTTCACTTTGGTGTAGTAGAAAGGACATAGGAAAGAAGATATATTTAATATTTTGGTTTTTGTCTTTTAGAAATTGGAGATATTGCTGGTGTTGCTGATGTTACAATCAGACAGTCTTATAGACTGATATACCCTCGGGCCCCAGATCTGTTTCCTTCAGACTTCAAATTCGACACCCCAGTCGACAAACTACCACAGCTATAAATTGAGGCACCTAATGTCAAACTATTATGTACACAGAACTTTGCCTATTGTACATAGCCTATGCAACATGCTGGGTTGAGCCTTTAATAAGGAAAACACATGGTACGCATTCCTGGGCTAAATGTTACTGCTTGGCATTCTGTATGTATATACTAGTGCAACATATTTAATGATTTAAATTTCTTACTGAATTTGCTTTCTTTTGTAGTGATCTAGGACACTGTATTTTGGAAGACATTGAAATTATGTAATTCTTGAATAAAACATTTTTCAGAACTAAATTTTTTGTTACAATTACATGTTATACGTAATTTATAATATATAATTTTAAATAATAGCATGTCAGTGCAACTGATAAAGGTCCTTATTTTTCTTCTATCTATATTTAGGTTTTTTTACATTTTAATAAAGTCATGGAAATAGAAAAAGCTTTCAAGAACCATTGTTAACATTTACAACATATTTAGTTTGTAGTTTGAAAAGACATTGTGTGGGGCTGGAGCAGTGGCTCAGCAGTTACAACACCTCACAGGAAGACGCAGGTTTGAACCCCAGCACCACATTACATAACAAAGTGTCAGAGCAAAGGAAGCCACATGAAAAACTAAATAAAATGGATTTTCTCTCTCTCTCTCTGACGTCCCTCTCTCTTTAAAAAAAAAGACTTAGTGTGTGAGAGGTTTATTAAGAAACAAGAACAATGAGCTGGACCTTAAAAGACCACCAGTGTGAGAGATATTAAATTTTTTCTGAATGAACTTATTAAACAGATGAAACTATTAAGGCAAGAACAGCAGATCAACAGATCTTAATTTGGGATGTTAATATTTCATGTAGTAAAATCTGCATATCTACAATTCTTTTTTTTTTTTTTCTTGGTTATGCTTATTTAGACACAGAGTAATGGGTGTTTAAAATGAGGATTACTAGGCCCTGGGAGTGTGCCAGAATTTTTAACTGAGCACCCCTAAGTGATTGTGATATGGTAGGTATTTTACTTATTGTTCTCTAGAAAACATTAATTTAGGGCTGGAGCAGTGGCTCAGTGGTTGGAGCGCTTGCGCTTACCTGGCATACACAAGCTCCTTGGTTCAAACCCCAGCATCACATACACAACTAAGTGTTGGGGAAACAAAGGCCAGGTGAAAAAATAAAATTGATTTTTCTCTCTCTCCCTCTAAGCGCCCCCCCCCCCATTCTCTGTCTCCGTCTCTCTTCTCTCCGTCTCTCCCTTTCTTAAAAGAAAAAAAAAGAATTGATTTAGGGTCTCTTGGCTTCCAGGCACTTTAAGAGAATGAACAAAGTGGTGTTTACCCACTAGGTAATTTGTTCAGGGAGCTTGAATCTGATAGACAACACCTGTGACACATCACAAGTGCTGTGAGTCTCACATATATGTGCTGGCATTAGCACTAGATGTTGCCTGGTGATTGGGTTTACCCCCCGAGTCTGTAAAGGGAGTTTTTCCCTTTTGAAGATCAGACACCCATTGTTGTTCTGTTGATCATGGAAGGAAAATGGTTGTTGGGACCATGAAGACAATTGGTATTTCTCCCTTGGACAAAATGTAGGATACTCACACTGTACTTATTAAAACTGGGGAGAACACCAGAGAAACACCAGGAGTACTATATTCCTAATACAGGATTGCAAGTCTAGTGATGAAATTTGCACTCCAGACCAAAAGAACTCATCCCACCCAAAAGGAGTCCTAAGAAGGAATGAACCAAATCTGCCTTCCAACACCCATCTTTGATCCTCAGCACCTGCCATCTCCACACACCACCAGCATTGCCCTCAGGTGCTCCCTAGTCTGTAGTGATAACCATAAATCCTAGTTCAGTGAAGGCTGCAACCGGAAACTGCAGCTAGATCTCAAGACAGTTTTTTCGCAATTACCAAAGGTCAGTACATACATATTATAGAAAATTTGGAATATAAGACACTCATATTGAGTTGCCTCAAAATAGCTTATTTTGGGGCTGGAGCGGTGGCTCCGCGGTTTTGGTGCTTGTCTGGCAAGCACGAGGACCCGGGTTCAAACCCCAGCACCACGTACACAACTGAGTGTAGGATCAACGAAGTCCATGTGAAAAACTAAAGTTGTTTCTCTCTTTCTCTGTCTCTCTCAACTGTCCCTCTCTCTTTAAAAAAAAAAAGGTTTTTCAAACCTAAAAAAAAAAAAATAGCTATTTCGTTTTTTCTTTTCAGTTGTTTTGTTGTGCATTGTTAATTCAAGTGTGGTAATATGACTTTTTAGCCTCTTTTTCCTGGTTAAAATGTATTAGGTAATTAGAAAAATGCAAATAAATAAAGGAAAATAAAAAGCTACCCCCTGCCACTCAAATATGTCAATATCTTGGTCTGTCTGGGTTTTTTTTCCCCCCACATTTTTTATTGGTGCGTTATAGTTGTACGTAATGGTGGGATACATACTAGTACCTGTCCACAATATAATTTAGCCAGTATGGCTCCTCAGCACTTACCCCTCCCTTCCTTTGTCCCCCTTGGCCCTTTTCTCTGCTGATCTCACTTTGATTTTCATGAGATCCCACCACTAGCTTCTTTCTTTCCCTTTTCCTTCTCTAGCTTCCACATTAAAGAAAGCATGACCCTTTTGGTTGGTCTGTACATCATTTATAAAACTAGGATCAGGAGAACTGATCTTAAAGATTAATTTGGGACAAAGGGTAAGTTTGCTTTTTTTTTTGAGAGCGAATAAGTTATTATAGGCAATTCCTGAAAGTGAATTAAAATGCTGTTTTTCTAAATTCTCAGCTGTGCCTATGGCTAACTCGATTTAATTACAGATATTGAAATAAGGTAACGTTAGGGATGTTGGTCAGTGATAGAGTGCGCTTGCCAGGCGTGGCCAAGACCCTGGATGAGGGCAGAGTGGACCCGTTCTGTGTATGGTAACATTTTAAACAATGGAAAGTTTTACTAATATAACCCATTCCGTCCAGGTACTTAAAGACTCGTAAGCCCCTTTTTTGATAGTCTCTGCTGTTACTCTTGTGAATTAAGGATTTGATTGTAAGTTTCATGGAATTTGAGTTTCAGCACTCCTGCACAATCTCCCCATTTTGTGCATCACAGAAACCAAAAGATCTGTCCAAGTTCACTTGGTAGCAGAGGTGGGACTGATTGAGGTCTCTCAATCGCTCCATCCAATGCTCTCCATTAAGACTTATTTCACAGGAGGTTGTCTCAGTACTGACTTTAGTTGTGCCTTTCAAGTAGAAGTTAATTATTAAAGAATACTTGAGGGGGTACAGCAGTGGCTTGGCGGTTATGGCGCTTACCCAGCATGCGCAAGTACACAGGTTTCAACCCTAGCACCCACATGCACAACTAAGTGTGAGAGCAAGAAAAACTAAATGAAAATTGATTGTCTCTCACACTGCTCTTCTTTAAAAAAAATTTTTTTTGAACGCAAAACTTGTATCTAACTTCTTAGGGAAAGATTTTCAGAGTGAATTTTTGATTTGGGGTTTTTTGTTCTGTGTGGTGCGTTGGGGATTAACACAGCTTCATGCTCGCTACGTGCTCGCTACGCAACTGCTCTACAACTAAGCTGTATTCCCAGCCAGAGGGTGAATTTTTAATTATTTTTAAACCAGCCTGGTGACAAGGAGTTAATGGCCAGAAATTGTTCTTGAGCCCTTCTTTCTGAACAAATGCTTTCTAAACTTGATGCCTCTTGACAGCAAGCTTTTGTGTTCAAAGCAACAAATGTACTTTACCCAGGGTTGTCTTGGGTTCCTGAGCTAATTTTGTATCACAGGTGCAAGATTTACTTTAATTATCAAGATGAACAGCTGAGGGGGTCAGCCTATTACCCATCTGGTCCTAATCCAGCCAAGAGGCCTCTGTGCCCCATGCCAATATTTCCAATTGTCAGTGGCCCTGACTTTTCCTGCTGCTGGATTTTTAATCTCATCTGCCAGTTGAGCTACTGAAAGATTCCCTGACCCCCTAAACACCTCCTCATTTTCCCCATTGCTGATGTTTACACACACGCTCCTTTTATCAGGATCTCAAGACTGCAAGGCATCACTGTAAGAACATTTCTTCTGGGCCATAGAGGCCCTGGAATCTTTCATGAACTTCCACTCATAACCCTTAATGGTATTTCTCTAAGCCAGAGTCTGGGAGAGGCCAGGGAGGTGAGTTTTAAACTGCCATTTAGGTTCTTGGAGAAGGAGGAGGGAATCGATGACAGATGAAAAAAAATATTGGTAATTGGGATTGAACCCAAGGGGTACTTTATACTGCTGAGCTATAACCCCAGCCCTTCTCTTTTTAGGGCCCCACCAAGTTGCTGAAGCTGGTCTCAAACTCATCCTCCTGCCTCAGCCTCCCAAGTTCTAGAATTATAGCCATGCACTACTGTGCATTATTCCCTCTATTTAACATAACATTCATCACTTGTGATATCGTATGTGTAGGTGTGTTTTTACATAATACCAAGCACTTCACCTGCACACACCAACTCCTCCTCACTGGCTCCTTCTTGTTGGGGTCTGACCTTTGCTTTATCAGCTGCCCTGGATCTTATTGCTGTTTGCATAAGCTCCTTCGGGAAGGGCTGCTAGATTGTGTATTGTTAAGCTTGAAAAACAGGGTGTGGACACGGGCTTCAGACCTTTTGCATTGGTATCACCTGCCAATTATTCTAGATCCTTCAAGAGCCGCACGTAGAGGCTTCTCACTGCTATTGGTCAAACGTGTGCCTCCGAAATCCAGGTGTGGCCATGAACGAGCTAATGAAGAGAGGCCTCAAGGGGGCGGGGCGAAGGCCTTTAAAAGAAGAGGCTGCAGCCAGCAGTAGGGAGCTCTTGCACTCCTTCGGAAGAAGTGCTCTTGCACTTTCTGCTGGCTGCGATGTATCTGCTCCTTCGGGAGAGAGCTCTCGTACTTTTCTGCTGGATGTGGTGTCCCTGCTCCTTTGGAAGATGAGCTCTTGTCAGCAGCCGAACCTGCCTATGCTTTGCTCCTGAGCGTCCCAGCCTTCAGAACGGTGAGAAATTGCTGTCTGTGTTTGTTCTGAAATAGAGTCTTGTAGCGTTGCCTTGACTTGTTTGAGATTACTTAATGTTAGGCATTTTGTCGTAGCAGCACAAATGAACGTTGCCTTGAAAGAGAGATATAAAGCATGGATATATAAAAAGGAGAAGTAAAGTTTGGACAAAGAAAGACCATTTCAGGTCTCCGGCTTATGGTTTTTCTCATCTCCAGCCCGTCCCTCAGGTCAGAACCTGGCTCGACCAGGGCAATGCTCATGCATGAGCAAACACAGTGCAATCTCTTCCACATCCAAAACGCCCCAAATCCTGGCACTTTCTTGCTCCTGTTAGATCCCTTCTCATTCCCACTATGAAGCGTTTCCGCCTAGTTTGAACTCTCAGCACACCAGTAAAACTGCTCTCATTATCACTCCATGAAGAGCCACTTGGCTAAATCAAGTGGAAACTTCTGAGACCTCCTCTTTAACCAATTAGTAATATTTGATATTGTCCATTTTGTTTCTCTTTGAAACATTAATTCTCCCAAGATAGGAAAAACATGATGTGTTTACAGAAGAGAGAGGAGATCATTTTGGCAGGAGGGCTGTGAGAGGGACAGCACTGAAAGACGAGATTGGGTCATGCCTCATGAGCTAGGAGAAGAGGTTGACATTTTACAGTGAAAGTGGTGAGAAATTGGTGGAGGGTTGCACTTTTTTTTTTTTAATTTTTGTACTAGGAATTGAATCCAGGGCTGCTTAACTGCTAAGCCACATCCCCAGCCATTTTTTAATACTTTATTTTGAGACAGGGTCTTGCTAAGTTCCTTGGAGCCTCGCTAAATTGCTGAGGTTGGCTTTGGACTCGTGGTCCTCCTGCTTCAGCCTCCCAATCCGCTGGGACTACAGGCCTGTGCCCCCACGCTGGCAGGATTGCATTTTTAAAGATTGCTCTAGCTACTGAAAGGTGAATAGTCAATGGACTGAGGTTGAAAAGCCGAGGTGAGAGATGACAGCTTGAACGACAGCGGTAACAGGAAGGGCAGGAGGGAGATAACACTGTGAAGACCATGTCACATTTACCTCTCATCAGTCCATCCATGTGCACATGTGGGGATATCACATAGGTAGGTAGACACGTGCGCCTACATTTCCTGGAAGAGCTGCAACCGGAGGAAATACAGAATCGGCGACACTTGAATGGTGTTTTGAGTCTTGAAGCTAGAGGAGGGATGCTGACAGGAAAAGGATTAGAAAAGAACCCAGGTGTACAACAGCATCTAGAAACTGGCAGAAAGTGCAGCGGGTATGGCAGATGTCACGTATCTTTCTTCCACACTTTTTTTTTTTTAAAGAGAGGGGGACAGTGTGAGAGAGAGAATCAGTTTTAGTTTTTCATGTGCTTTCTTTGCTCAGTTTTAGTTTTTTATGTGCTTTCTTTGCTCTGAGGCTTCGTTGTGTACGTGGTGCTGGGTTTGAACTCGCGTACTCGTGCTTGCTGGGCAAGCACCTCAACCGCTGAGCCACTGCTCCAGCCCGTCTTCCACATCTTTGATACTAATGAAACCCACACCTGTACAAAGATTATGTGTCCCCATTCTTGCAGCTAATTTTAGGCTAATGGGATAAGGGTACAAGTGGTGTGAGCAACTTCTGAAGCATCTCGCTGTGGATGAGTGTGAGCCTCTTGTGTTTCCGTTTCAGTGGCTGTAATGAGAGTGCACAATCCTGAACAAGATCAGGGCATCCAGAAATGGCAAAGCAGTAAACAAGAGTCGGAGTCCCCGATAGCCTTGTGGCAAGTGCAGCCTTCATTCAAACTTGCTATTTTAGGTTCTGTTACATGTAGCAAAGCCTATATTCAATTCAGTGCAATCATTCGGTGAGCTGATACAGATACGTGAAACTACAAAGCTGAGGACAAGACTTTGAATTTCTGGTAACCTCACAATGTACCCATGTCCATGGTACCAGACGGCCTTATTCCCTAGTCTTGCTAATTAGACTGTGACACAAGCAATGTGGGGAAGAGGTCTGCCAAGAGAATCCCTGTAAAAAGTACAAGGAGCTGCAAGGGCGGCACCACGGTCCCCTAGGAGTTGGAACGCCATTTCTTTTTTCTGTTGTGGCAGAGAAAGCAGGGTGCTAGGTGTCCTACTTCTGGCGTTGGCGTTTAGCAGCTGTGTGAGCAAGGCCACTTTCCCTTGATCAGCTTCACAAGGGTACTCAAGAGGGTTGAAAGAGATGACGTGAGACTAATAAATATTACTATTGTACTTCTAAAAGGGGGGAACTTTGGTAATACTGTCACAAGTGGATTTAGAGACCTGATTACCACTAAATGAGAGGCAGGTGACCAACACACATCAGCATATGAAAGGAAAAACAGGCAAGATCTAAGAAGCCAGCAAAAGTAGGAACACCTGAACTACTAGAAAGCCTGGGGCCAAGTGGGGAGATTGTGAGGTCCTGGACTTCTGACTCTCTGCTTAGGGTTTGTGTCTGGTGGTGACAGGGTGTTGATATTGAAAGAGGAGGGGCATTAACAGACTACACCACATAATTATATTACCTTAGCAATACTTACCAGGCACCTAAGTTACACAAATGGTTGGCATACAGATGCACAAGAGCAACAATCTAAATGGTATAACCAGTCTCGCCTCTTAATCTGCTCTTCTCCTTTATAATATGCATGCCAAGAGAGCTGTGTTTACTGTCCCTCAGTTGGTCTCAATTTTTGCATTTGTTTTTTGATGTACTTCTCACTGTGCTGTCTAGTATTTAACACTATATATATAAAGATTAAATTTATGGCTGGAAAACAGCAATAAATATGTCTGGTAACATTATGGAAAACGAGCTTTTCAAATTTTAAACTTACTAACAAGAAAGTTAGCTGGGCATGGTGGTGGGATTCTGATTGGAGTTGCATAGGTCTACATGGCAATTTGAGGAAAATTGACATAAATGGGTATTTCTATACTTCCTTTATTGTCTCCTAGTAAAGATTTTTTTCTTACAGGTCTTGAACATCTTATTAATTTTGTTGCTATTGTAAAAGTTTTATTTTTTAAATTCCGTATGTGGGTGATGGTAATATAAACTATCTGATGTACACATATGAATATAACAGTGCATTTCACCTTCATATCTATAAAGCACTAATTAAACTAAACTAAATAAATAGAAGACCAGTAAAGGGAAGAAGGGAAGGGAGGAGAAAAGGGAAAGGACAGTTATTGAAGACTGAAATGGAACAAATTATATTTCACATTTGTATGATCATGTCAAAAAGTTGTGCTTTGGGGCTGGAGCGGTGGCTCGGTGGTTATGGCGCTTGCCTGGCATGCGCAAGTACACAGGTTCAAACCCCAGCACCCACATACACAACTAAGTGTCAGAGCAAAGAAAGCCATGTGAAAAACCATAAAAATTGCTTCTCTGTCTCTCACTGTCCTTCTGTCTTTACAAAAGCACAACTTTTAATTTTATATACTAGGTTGTTGATGGTGCAGAGACATGCACCAATTTTGATGTCATCTTGTATGTAGCATCTTGGATAAATTATTATTGGAAGCAAACTGTAGTCTTTTGAGTTAAGTAGAAAATTGTGTTATCTATGAATAAGAGCCATTTATTCTCTGAATCCTAAGCCATTGAAGGAAGCATGGTATAATACTAAGAAGAAATAGTACTGATAGGCATTTTAGTCCTGTTTCCAGTTTTTAAAGGGAATGCTTTCAGTATTTCCTCAAAGGATGATGCCATTGATTTTAGTTTTGTTTGTGCTTTGTTTGAATAGATACTACTTATCACATTAAGAAAACTCATATTAGCTTTATCTTTTTTGCTTTTTCTTCAATTTGTTAGTATGTCAAATTACACAACAAACTTCGTAATATTAAGCCAATCACGAATTCCTGGAATACCAAACTTGCTAACGGAAAAGTACCTTTTTCATACACCACTGAAACTAATCTGGTAATATTTTATTTAGTATATTAGCTAGTAATGTACTATCCTTGTTTATTTTATCTATATTATACTGATTTCATATAACAATTTAAGAAATATTTTTTCCTATTTCAGAAACTTCCTGTGAGGTTAAACTCTTCCTTGAAACTTTGCAAGAATTTGTTTAACAATTAAATCCAGTGTTTCCTTTGTGGAAAGGCTATTAAACATGCTTTTTTTTTTTTTTTTTTTTTTTTTTTTTTTTTTTTTTTTTTTTTTTTTTTTTTTTTTTTTTTTTTTTTTTTTTTTTTTTTTTTTTTGAGCAGGGACCATGCTGGGAATCAAATCCAAGATTTGTACATGCTAGAAAACTCTACCACTGAGCTATGCCTCCAGCCCCAAATGTCATTTCTTTAGCAGTTATAAGTTTTCTTAGTCTGTTTCTTCCAGGTTAGTATTCTTATGTTCTATCCCTCAAGGAATATCTCCATTATTTTTTTTTCAAATTTATTTGCATGACAGTATTGTTTTTATTTTAAAAACCTTGTATCTGTATTTTCAATGGCATTTGTGCCTTTTCTAATTGTTCTGGTAGTATTTCAATAAGCAGCTTATCTTTTCTATTGACAGTTTTTTTTTTTCCTGTTGTCCTAACAATAGCTAAACAATTTAAAATTTTAACTTTCCTTTGTCTAATCAGGATTTAGTTTATAAAGTTCCCTGGAAGCACTCCTTTTGTTGCATCCTGAAGTTCTGGAATATAGCATTTCTACTGGTTTAGTTCTATTTTAAGAGCGAAAGAGACACAGTGGTGGGGGCAGGGGTGAGAGTGCATCAATATAGGCAGAAAAGGCCTTCAACAAAATCCAACACCCATTCATGTTAAACACTGGAGAAGGGCTGGAGTGGTGGCTCAGCAGTTACAGAGCTTGCCTGGCATGTGCCAAGTACACAGGTTCAAATCCCAGCACCATGTACACAACTGTCAGAAACGAAAGCTATGTGAAAACTAAAAATTGATTCTCACTGTCCTTAAAACAAAACAAACACTGGAAAAGCTAGGGATTAAAGGATTTTACCTTGACATTGTAAAGGCAATTTATGACAAACCCATAGCTAGTATCAGACTAAATGGAGAAAAATTGAAAGCATTCCCTCTAAACTCGGGAACAAGAATCCAAGGATGTCCACTGTCACCACTCTTATTCAATACAGTCCTTGTATCAATAGCCAGAACAATCGGGCAAGAGAAGTAAATCAAAGGGATATGACTAGGTAAAGAAATCAAGCTATCTTTATTTCCTGATATGATCCTATACTTAGAGGTGTGTTTTGTTTTTTTTTTTTTTTTAATCTTCTACCAAAAGACTTCTAGAGCTTACCAATGACTTTGGCAAAGTAGCAGGATACAAGATCAATACCTATAAATCAACCATTCTTTTATACTCCAACAGTGATTTGGCCAAGGATGAAATCAGGAAAACGATTCAATTCACAATAACCTTAAAAAAAAGAAACTTGGATTAATTCCCAACTAAGGAAGTAAAAGACCTTACAAGGAAAATTATAGAACATCAAAGAAATAGATGATGTGAGAAGATGGAAAGATATTCCATGTTCTTGGATAGGCAGAATTAATATAGTAAAAATGGGCATTCTGCCAAAAGTACTATACAGATTCAATGCAATCCCCATCAAGATACCAATGACAATCTTCAGATATACAAAAATCAATTCTTAGATTCATTTGGAAGAATAAGAAACAATAGCCAAAGCAATACTTAGGGGGAGGGGAAGCAAATCAGGAGGTATCACAATACTTGATGTGAAACTAAACTATACTATAGATCTGTAGTTGCAAAAACAGCATGGTATTGGTATCAAAATAGACAAGACCAATGGAATAAAAGACAAAACCACAAATCTATAGCCATCTAATATTTGAGAAAGGTGGCAAAAATATACCTTGGAGAAAAGATAGTCTTTTCAATAAATGATGCTGGGAAAACTGGACAGCCATATGCAGAAAAATGAAATTGGATCTGTATCTACCACCCTGCACAAAACTCAAATGGAAATGGATCAAAGACCTAGGAATTAAACAAGATACAAATGTTAGGAAAGAAAATGGCATATAGGACCTGGCACAGACTTCCTTAACAAAACCCAAATAGTGCAAGAAATAAAATCAAGAATCAGTAAGTGGGATGCCATTAGACTAAAAAGCTTCTGCACAGCTAAGGAATCAAGGTGAAGAGAGACTGTACAGAATGGGAGAAAACCGTGGCCAGTTACACCTCAGACAGGGGTCTAATATCCAGGACATACAAAGAACTCAAAAAACTTAATGCCAAAAACATAACCCAATAAATGGGCAAAAGAGCTAACAAACTTCTCAACAGAAGAAATGCAAAAGGCCAATAAATACATGAAAAAAATGTTCAACATTTCTAGCAATCAGGGTAATGCAAATCAAAACTTCATTAAGATTTCACCTCACTCCAGTCAGAATGGCAAAGATCAAGAATACAAACAAATGCTGGAGAGGGTGTGGGGGGAAAGGACTTCTACATTGTTGCTGGGACTGCAAACTGGTACAACCACTATGAAAAGCAGTATGGAGACTTCTCAAAAAATTATGGATGGAGCCACCATATGACCCAGCCATCCCACTCCTGGGTGTTTTCCCAGAAGATATAAAGTTGTCATACTACAATGACAGCTATATCAGTGTTTATAGGCTCAGAATTCACAATAGCTAAATTATGGAATCAACCTAGATGACCATCATTGGGTGAATGGATCAAGAAACTGATGTACAAACACACAATGGACTTCACTCAGCTATTAAGAATGAAATCATGGCCTTTGTTGGCAAATGGATGGAAATGGAGAAAAATCATGCTGAACGAAGTTAGCCAAACCCAGAAACTCCAGGATCAAAGTGTTTTCTCTCATATGGAGAAATTATAGAGTACAACATAGGAAAGAGTGAGAGATGAATAAGTTTAGAAAACAGACTCCACAAACACAAATTAGCATCTGAACTGGAGTAGCCTAGCAGACTAGGGAATGGGATGGGGGGAAGATGGGGAGCAAAAGGAGGATATAAATACTGTATGGCATAACAACACCTCTCAGATGCCAAAAAGCTCCTACACAGGTATTTAAAACTAAAGATTAAAAAAGTATTCTTATATAATTATGTAGATATAACTAGAAGGAAATCAAAGGAGAAGAGATCAGGGAGGGGAAGAAAGGGGACAAATGGATGGGCATGCTGGGGAGGGACCTGGCTCATAATAATTGTTACAGTGTCTGAATGTATGAAACGGTTAACAACCAACCCCTTCATTATGTAAAACTATAGTGCACTAAGAAAAAGAGATGGGGAATGAGGGTGCAGGTAGAGACTGTCTCCATTTTTATTCTTTCATCTGGCTTTTGTCTTTAGTTGTGTATGTGGTGCTGGGCATAGAACCCAGTTTCTCACACATGCCAGGCAAGTGCTCCACTGCTGAGCCACCACTCCAGACCTGTTATTTAGTCCTTAATATTTAATTGCTACTATGATTTCTTCCTTTGACCCTCCACTACTTTTATTTTTTTTTTAAAGAGAGTGAGAAAGAATCAACTTTAGTTTTTTTTTTTTTTTATTGCTGACACTTTGTTGTGTATGTGGTGCTGGGGTTCTAAATCGTGTCCTTGTGCATGCCAGGCAAGTGCTGTAACCACTGAGCCACTGCTCCACCCTGACCCTTCACATTTAAAAAAATTCATTCAAAGTAGTCTTACATTTGGGAGGGAATTGTTGCCATACAATCATGAACACATGGGTAATGACTGAGCAAGCTGAGGCTGATGCCATTCCATATTCTCCCCGCTTTGGTTCCCCCAATCCCATGTTTCCCCCTACTTTACCCTCATGTTAGTTGGACTTCTCATGGAAGTCGAAGGTTCCCCACTAGGTTGATAACCCCCATACTCCCTCCCTCCAGCTGCCTTGATATCCCTCCTATTCCCACTCCCCTTCCTGTCCCCCCTTATCCCCCAGCATCTTAGGCAAGGTTCCCCCTGCTCTTGTAAAAATTCACCCATGTTGAGGTTATTAGCTAACTTTCAGTCTTTGATTGTATTCTAGCTTCCACATATGAGAGAAAACAAATGGCCCTGGAGTCTCTGAGTTTGGCATAATTTTTTCCATCTCCATCCATGTGGCTGCAAATGCCATGATATCGTTCTCTCTCACAGCGGGGTAGAATTCTATTGTGTATACGTACCACAGTTTTTTCAACTCGTCCACTGAGGGGGCATCTGGGTTGGTTCCATAGTTTAGCTATAGTAAATTGAGCTGCTAAAAACATTGATGAAGGTGTATCTCTGTAATATGCTGATTCTAGTTCTTTTGGGAAAATACCCAGGAGTGGGATAGCTGGGTCATCAGGTGGTTCCAGCCCATTTTTTGAGGAATCTCCACACTGCTTTCCAGAGTGGCTGTACCAGTGTACAGTCCCACCAATAGTGTGACAGTGATCCTCTCTTCCCACAGCCCCTCCAGCATCTGTCATTATTCATATTCTTTATTTTTGCCACTCTGACAGGAGTGAGGTAGAATGAGTGAAGTTTCGATTAGCATTTCTGATTGCTAGTGATATAGAGCATTTTCTCATAGATTTATGGGGTTTTTGGACTTCCTCCATTGAGAAATTTCTATCTAGCTCCTTAGTCAATTTATTGATTGGATTATTTGAGGTTTTGGTGTTCAGTTTTTTGAGTATTCTGGATATTAGCCCTCTGTCGGAGGTGCAGCAGGCAAAGATTTTTTCCCCATTCTATAGGTTCTCTTGATTCTTTAGCTGTGCAGAAGCTTTAATGCTTGCATTATGGTAGTCTTGTTAAGGAAGGCAGTGTCGACCCCTATGTCTTTTAGTGTTGATCCTACTTTTTCTTCAAGCAATTGTATAGTTGCTGGTTTAATTTCCAGATCCTTGAACCATTTTGATTTGATTTTTGTGCAGGGTGAGAGGTATGAATCCCATTTCAGTTGTCTGAATATGGCTGTCCAGTTTATCCAGCACCATTTGTTGAACAGGCTGTCCTTTTCCCAAACTATACTTTTGCCCCCTTTATCAAATATCAGATGGTTGAAGATTTAGGGGTTTGTCTTGGTATCTTCTAGTCTGTTCCGTTGGTCACCAACCACTGAGCTATTGCTCCAGCCCTGACTCTTCACCACTTTTTAAAAATTCCAAATATATAATAAACACATATACTGAGTTTTTTATTCTAACCAGTTAGGCAATGTAATTTATTTTCTGTGATTTGTTTCATGGCTTTTTATGAATGTTCCATGTGTGCTTGTAAAGAATTTGGAATTCTATGTTTTCTTGAAACATTCCATATTTTTGTTAATTTCAAAAGTTCTAATAAGGAGTTTTGGGTGTGGGTCACTGGAGTACTTGCCTAGCATGTGCGAGGCCCTGGGTTCAATCCCTAGCAGTATATATAAAAAAAAAAAGTCCTAACATTCCAATAATGGAAATGAGTTACTATGGCATTTATTAATGTTTTTCAGTATTTCTCAAAATTCTTGCTTTATGTATTTAGAGACTAATTAGGTTCATACTTAGAATTACATTTTTGGCAAATCAAATCTTTAATCATTGTGTAGAACATCTCTTGGTGATATTTACTTTCTGGTGTATCTAAAATAATTTTTGGGGAGGGGGTCCTAGTGGTAATGGAGTTTGAACCTGGATCCTTGCACATGCCAGGCAAGCACTCCAACTGCTGAGCCTCTACTCTAGCCCCTATTTTTGTTTTTATTTTGAGATATGGCCTAGCCAGGTGCTTAGGGCCTTGCTAAGTTGCTGAGGCTGGCTTTGAACTCAATCCCGCTGCCTTTAACCTCCCAAGCTGCTGGGATTACAGACACGAACCACCTTACCTAGTTAAAAGCTATTTTGCTTGATATTGTGCGGAGTTAATGTAGCTTTAGCTTGAGTGATTTTTGTATTATATACTTTCCTCATATTTTTTTCCTTCAACTTCTCCCTATACTTTCTTTTCTTTTAGAGTGAGAGAATGAAATTTATTTTCTCACCCGATTTTTTGTAGATACTTCTCTTATGTGGTCCTGGAGTTTGAACCTAGGTCCTCATGCATGCCAAGGCAAGTACTCAACCACTGAGCCACCTCTCCAGCCCAAGGTGGATTTTTTTTTTCAAATAATAGTTTTCTGTAAAATCAAATCTGATAAAAACTCTGTATTTAAACTGTTTGCTCCATTTACATTTATTGAGATTTGAATTATCTACCATTTTGTTTATAATATATACACTATATACTTTTAGTGAATGTCTTTGATGTATTATGGTGCCCATCTAACTGAAGCCCAATATTGATACCTTGACATCCTAACAGAAAAAAACTACATAATACTTTAGTTCTGATCCTATTTTTTTTTAACTGACATCTAGAATACGTAGACGTTAAATAAAATCCAACAATGCCTTTATTTGTCTAGGTATTTATCATTTTCTGTTTACAAACTTTATTTTCTATTACCCTTCTGGGATTTTTATTTCCCTTCTCCGTGAAACACATCCTATAACATCTACTACAATAGCATTTTTTTTTTTTAAGAAGCAATTTTATTCAGCTTTCTATGTGGCTTTTGTTGCTCCGACACTTTGTTGTGTACGTGGTGCTAGGGTTCGAACTCACGTTCTTGCATATGCCAGGCAAGCGCCATAACCAGTGAGCCACCACTCCAGCCCTACAGTAGCATTTTAAATAGTAGATCCTTCTTTAAAAATATTATTTGCTTTCACAATTCTAGGTTTTTTGATTTCCAGTATGGTTAAGATAATCTTCCACTGCTTGCCTGCATTGTTGCTGTTGAGAAGTCAGATGTAAGGTTTTCATTTATAGACAATCAGTACTTTTATCTCTGGGTGATTTCAAGGTTTTGTTTTTGGCAGTCTAGTTTCATTATAATGGTTCTATGCCTAAATTTGTTTATTGTTTAGAGAATATTGTACTTGTATGTTTTTTATCATTTTTGGGAAATCTGCAGTCATTATGTCTAAACATTGCCTTTTTTCCATTCTGTCTCTTGGATTTCAATTCCATCTTCCAGATTTCTTAACCTCCACTTTATATTTTACATCTTCTCTCTTTGAGGTTGATTTTTCAGTTATATTCTCCAATTTTGTAGTTCTCTCATCTACTGTTTTAACTGTTCCACTGTTTCAAATTGAACTTTTCAGTTTTGAATTTTAAACATTTCTAAATTTATTTCATTTTACATGTGTATCCTTTTAAATGTTCATTTAACATTATGTATATGAACATTTATACATAGCTAATTCTATAATTTATGTAATCTTTGAAGGTGATGTCTAAATTCATTATTTGTATTGGTTCTTATTCAAGGTAGCTTTGTTCTCTTGTGTTTTAGGTATTTTTGACAGCACATTACTTGATCTTAATTTGTGAAATCCAAAGTTCACTCTGTGGAGAAGCCTTCTTCCAGAGAACAATATATTTTTAGCAGAAAGAAAGTGACATGCAAATTAGAATTGAGCTCTCCTAGGTGATTTTAGTACAGAATACAAGTTCTGCTGCTAAATGCAAGATTTGTTGCATAGGAATCCATCCTCGGTAACCTCACTTCTTCTAAGTGCCTATGTTTCTAAAACCTGCCCCATGCCATTCTGTCTACTATCCTCTGCAATTCCTTGCTGCTTTGGTTTACTCATTGAACTTTAGTAGCTCCTAGCTCCAACCTCTCAGTATTCCTAAATTGTTTGGGCGCTCTTACCCTAAATCGAGAGTGCAGAAACCCTAATGTGTCCAGATCCCTGCTCAAGGATGTTTGCTTCATTTGGGGTGAAGAGTTGCCAGAGATAATTTTTAACCTTTCACGAGACCAGCAATGCCTCAAATTATGTATTTTATTGGAGTAGTATAATAGTACTGGAGTAAGACTAAGTAGAATTTCTACTTAGTCATGATACTAGAAGCATAAAAAATAAGCATGAATTTTAACAGATTTAGAAGTTATCTAAATACTTACCTTTAATCTTATATGTTCATATAGTATTTACATATTTCTCAGTGATTTTTAAAGTCTCTAGTCATCCATCATACTAATGTATAAAGCCAGTAGCTTTGAAAAATGCTATATCTGAAAGGATGGTTGAGAGAGAAGTAAGAATTTTAGGCTTAAATTAAGATTAAGATCCTTGGACTGACACTTGGTTCTTTGGGTTTCTCATACTCCATTTTAGTTGCTCTAGGAAGATGGGCAGTACCTGCAAAAATTGTTAGATTTTGATGTATAAGGTAACTTTTTACCAACTCAACATACAACACCAATTTCCCATTATGTCCTCATTTTTTTTTAAAGCGGGGGAAAGAGAAAGAATCAATTTTAGTTTTCCATGTTGCTTTCGTTGCTCCAACACTTCATTGTGTACATGATGCTGGCGTTCGAACTTGTGTCCTTGTGCATGCCAGGCAGGCACCGTAACTGCTGAGCCACCACTGCATCTCCATTTCCTCAGTTGTTATTACAGAGGACCATGGATCATTTTATATTTCTAAAATATTCCATTTGCAAATTTTTAATAAGGTGACCATAAAAAGGGTAGTATTCTGTTTTATTCATTTGTCTATTTTCTGAAAGAAGTCAGGTCCTAAATTAAATTAACCCCAAACAAAAGTACATAGAATACCAGTATTTGTATTAATACCTGCTGCTCTTCATTTTTTTAATACTTTGTCACCTTCCCCTCACCCCATCTTCCTGTAGTCAGTGGGCTTTCCATAAATACCCACTGAATGACAGATGCTACTTACTTCACAAGAGTACAATACAAATTTCCCCCATTATCCCAAGTGAAGTGGAAAATTTGCTGTGAATTTTCATGGTTTTAGTCTTCCCCAGAACAAAAAGTACTTTCAAGAAGGCCAATTTAAATTAGTCTTTGAGAGCTTGAACATATTAAAACCAATGCATATTTTAATCACTAGGAAGTTTCTAAAAGGAAACAATACTTAAAACCAAAGTTACAAATTTCGATCTATTTAAACTTTAATTTGTGCATTTGTGGTAATTTATGACTGCAAAACACTTTTTTCTTAGAATGACATAAAGGCACATTTCACCTGAATGCATAGTGTACCATTCTAAAATATCTTAATTTCCTTACAAAGTGCTTGAGCAGTCACATACACATACAGTAATAGCAAAATATATTTACACTCTTAAAATTTTAAATCTGACTAAAATATATATATTTAAAACTACAGAAAAATTAGTGCTTTTTTCAGCTTAATTGTGTGAATATACCCTGCCCTCTAAATTTTTTTAGTGATTGACATCAATTAAAAAAATTCTTCTGTACACTGTGTAGTTATAAAATACTATGTCAGTTTTTAATGCTAAAAGCCCATTTCAGACATTGCTTTCTATGAATATTTGAGAACCAGCAAAAGGTGAGCAGACTGTACCTCAAAAGTATTTAGTGTTATTGTAATGTTGTGCTAATACTGTTTAAATTAAAGCCAGACAATTATGCTTAGTTCAATGTCCTTTCCAAGAAAGTTAATTGGTATTTGAAAATAACTTTAAACAACATTCTGTTTGTTCTTTTTATAAGATTATCCCCAAAATTCCTGGGTAACAAGATTTGATTAGGTAACAATCAATTTGGAAAGTAATATGAATTTTCTCTGGACAATTTTAATTGTTCTCAGAGCATAATAAAAACATGCCTAGCAAGGCTGATATATATTCATGTTTTAAGCTTGACTCTTCATAATTCAGTATTCTATCATGTTTTCTCATAGGATTTAAACTTGAACAATTTTTAAGAGGTGAACTCACTATGATTAAACGGTTCATTCAGTGTGGTTAGTTAATAACTTGCTATTCCTGAGGTATAAAGACATGCTAAGCACAGGATCAACAATGTTATGAACTAGGAGGAAAAGAAATTAAAAATAAAACAAAACCCCCCAAATTTCAGGTAGGTGAAAAGTCACGATTTGCAAAAAGATATACCATAAGTGTACAAAAAGCCACAAACGGATCCTCTGAAGAGTTTGTAAAAAATATTTGATCAAATTATTTTTGAGACTTTTGAGGTACAGCTTTAGTGTTATAATAATTCTTTTTATAAAATATAGACTGTTTTATCAAAAATATTTATACATTCTGTTACAATATATTGCTTTTGCCCTCAGTAACTGCCAATATAAAAATCTGGATTCAGTGACCTAAAATGTACAAATGCACTTAATGTAAATGCTGGAGTCTGAGGTGTCTGCTTGGCCACTGTACAAAAGTGATGAAGTGGTGAAATTAAATAATCCTACAACACAGAATACATTACAACTTGCACATATACATGTTCACAGCATGTATACAATGATAATCCCTATGGTTTAACAAAAATATAGTTCCCTTCTACAGCAGACACAAGAATAAGGTGAACTAGGTTGATAAATGTAGAATGGTTTCAAAAGAGGGGCAATCAGTTCACTGATTCTGGAAGAAGATGTGACTGAATATGAACACGCTGGGTGTCTATTTGGGAATGCATATAGGTAACACAGTATCTTGGTTCAGGGTGATTAGAAGTCCCCACTCTTAACATTTTAAGCTGATGTTCCTATTTCTTTTAGCATTGTTTAATAAACAAATTGTTTGGCAAGTAGCTCTGTTGGAAAGCTATAAGGTTCTGTTACAAGGTTGGTAAAGATAAGGCAATAAAATTTTTTCTCTTGATAAATATAGAAAATTTATAAAAGAAGCCATCAATTCATTCTGTTTTAAAAAAAATCATGCCACCAAGGGCACACAAACTACCACTACTTTTTGATATTATAGTAATTCCTTTTTTTTTTTTAAAAAAAACAGTTGCCTCAAACAGAATCATACTTTATGTGAATGGTAATAGCATTCCAAGCCCTACTTTTTTTTCCTTAAACAGTTAAGTGATCAATCTTCTTTCTACTTAAGGCAGACGTAGCGCAAATATAGGAGCTATAAACTTTTTCTTTTTTTAAAAAATAGACTAATTGATCCAAAAGTATTCATCTCTTAATGGATTTTCATGGCCAATGTTCATTCAGCCTAAACTCCATGAAACTGTTTCCAGTGCTCATATTTATGTTGAAAAACATTGAGAAGCCACTTCTGAATAAGGAATTAAAATAGTATTTTAAAACAAATCTTCACTTTTTTTTTTTTTTTTTTAAACTCAGAAGCTATTGGTGGCACAGAGAGCAAATGAAGGGTTGCTGTTTTTAAGAGGTCTTCTTGTGAGTCAGTCTGCTTGGTTTCACAGTGTTTAGTAACTTAACACCAGTCAGCAATGTAGTCAAAATCTCTGAACATTTCTTGCTCCTCTTCTGAAAGTATCCTTGGTTCTCGAGGTGGAGTCAGAATAGGTGCTTCTGAGGTAAATTCATCATCAAAATTACTAACATCTTCCCGTCCTCTGATGGTAGGTACAAATGGTGGCTTTACTTTTTTGTCCATCAGAGCAATCCAATCAATCAGCTGGATCACAAAATATAAAAAGAACAGTTTAGTTTCCTACCCCCATTGCTCTAGTTTCATAAAAAAATTTGAACTTTCATACTTACCCGGAAAAATGGGTGCTTTTTTACATCCTCTGCATCTTTCTCACCAGCTCCAAGGCGACGCTCAGGATTTCTTCTTAACAGCTAACATAACATAAAATAAAAATTAAAACTAATGTCTTAATGATAAGGATTCTCATAACTTTCAAAGATTTAGATAATTTCTAAGCCAGGCAACATCTATGAACTAACACACATAACTTCTAAAAGTTAACTGTGAAATTTCTTTCAACATAAATTTAAGCAGTTAAAAAAATTTATACTCAATTTAATTCTTACCCTTCTCATTATGGAAATGGCTTCTGTAGATAAGAACCTTGGATACCTTACTTCATCATTTACAATACTGTCAAAAACCTCCTCTTCATCATCACCAGGAAAGGGAGACTATAAGAAATATTTTTGACTAAGTTAATGAGTTTCAACATACTAAAACCTTATTTAAAGAACCACCAAGATTCAGGTAGTGGAAAAGAGAATAAAAAGTACCCAAATAAAAAAATCCAAGCTGCATCATCACATGGATTATAGCCATGTGCTACCACACCTGGCAACACAGGATACACTCTTACTGAAATCTTTTTTATTGGAAGACCCTAAAAATTTTTTGCTTAAATCATGATACTGTGATTTAATACTATTTTTCATTTAATTCTACTCAGTTTTACTCTCATCCCATATTTCATTGATTTGTTCATCTGTGTGGTCAGTCAACATTTAAGAGTCTACTGAATTCTTAAAGATAAATTTTAGGGAATATTTAGATAACAGACACAGCCCACAACAAGCTCAATTTTGTGGAAAGACAGAAAACAAGTGACACAAGCAAAGTACCTAAGTGTTACAATGGAGGAAAATAGTCTGTGGAAGTACATCAGATATGGATCTGCTTTAGATTTAAAAGTCAAAATCAAATAAATGGTGGTGAAACACAGGGATCAGTAAGCATTATGACTGCACTAAGAAGCAGCTGCCAACAAAATTAGACTAAAAAGAAATCAAGAAAGCAAACACTGCCAGGCATATTTAATGTTCCAAATGCAATAAAGCATTTCAGTAAGCAAAATATTAAAAAATCACTGCTCATAATGACCGTAAGTCATAAAAATGTAGTTACCTTATATTTAGTATAACAGTTTGATACACAAAGGGAGAAATTCTTACATGTGCTGAAAACTCGGTTATGAACAATGACTTACTGTCTCGGAATTTCAAATAGTTTGAAGTTTACTAGTAATTCAAAATCAAGAAAGAAAGGTCTAATATCATTTAATATCTTAAAATCACTGAAATGAGCAGTGCATCCAACCTTATAAGCTTACTGGTTATCAAGGAAATATTAGCTAACTTGTTTAATTAGGTTTAATTTGGCTGATTATGTCCTATAAGGTCTTCTTAAAAATTAAAAAAGCAAAGCAGAAAGCAAAATAAGAAATTAATTTGAGGAATTTTTGAAAATCAGAACCCAACTTTCTAAAGACTGAGCTGCCAATCTTATTGCTCATAACTAAGAAAATTTCAAATCTTACGAAAACCTTATTCATTCGTTCAAAATACATAAATACCTACTACATGGGACAAATCTAATTTCTTTCAGTGATTAAAAGAGCAAGTCAGGGAAAAACTTTCATAAGGGTTCTCAATCAGAATTTCAAGAGGCAATATAGAGTGATTTTTGTCTTCTGCTTGAACAATTTTTATACTTGAAACTGTCACTCTGCAAGTATCTCAATAGCAAAGAAACATCTACATATTTTAAAATATTAAAGTACCTTGTTTCTGCCAAGAGATTATAAGCTAGTAGGGGCTAACAGAGTTAACACCCTAACAAGTGTGTCTCAAACACATTTTTAAAAAGATTAAAGTCTGTTCAGAAGTCAACATTCATAGCATCCAATGTACCTCTCTGGCCTATCCATTCTCATTTGACACAGGGTAAAGGGGATATTTGTTTCTTCTAGGAGTCTTTTCAGTCCTCAAAACTATTATATATATACAAGTGCAAATTTAAAATAAATGGTATATCCGGTGAGTTCTCAATTATTTGTAATAACAAAGAAAACAGACGTAAACTTTAAACCACACTTTTATCAGTTTACAAAAATAAAGTTGTCACTAAAGTTTCACTAATGCTATAAAATTATAAAGCAGACCAAAGAGTTTTAAGCTTAGTTCTTTTCCCATCCATTCTCTTGTAGAGGTACTAAAATGAAATGAAATTGTAAAAGGCAACTATGAAGGAATAGCAATGTCCATGCCTTTTTATCATCTGGATAATCAAGAGCCCAATTAATTAGGAGCTTTATTAAAATCTATGAAACGGGAATATCCTCATTTATTCTTTCCCAAACCTTGCAATGGCTTTAGAACAGGAGGAAGCAGAATCAATTGGCTATTCTGTAGTATGCTTCAATAAACTCACATTTTTTTTTTTTTTTGAGAGGGACAGAAAGAGAAAGAATTTTTGTTTAGTTTTTCACGTGGCTTTTGTTGCTCTGACACTTTGTTGTGTATGTGGTGCTGGGATTTGAACCCATGTCCTTGCACATGCCAGGTAAATACCATAACAGCTGAGCTACCACTCCAGCCCCACATTTTTACATCTTTAACACAGTAAATTTTAAGCAGGCATGTAATTTTAGGTAAGTTAAGTTTCATACTAATTTGAATACTACATTTAAAAAAAATAGAGAAAAATGTTACTTTTTAAAAAAGGAAGTTGGGGGAAATGAAGTTCAAGTGTTCCATAGCTTATAGACACAACTGTTAAGGTACTTCACCTAAAAAGTGAAGACCATGTCAGAAAAGGAGGTAAAACATATCTTTCCATCCTAAATATCATATAGTATTTTTTCCTAAACAGAAGTGAAAAATTCACATTTGGACCAGTGGCCTTAATAAAAAGGCTGGATGGATTCAATACCCTATTCTGAAGTGGCAAAGCATAAATGTTTAGAAACAGGTTCTAAAGCCAAATTGACAGAGTTAAAAACTACAGTTCCTCCACACAAGAGCTGTGTGACTTTAAGTTATTAGCCTCTTACGTTTCCAATTATGCATTTAAAAAACAGTGTAAGACTAGAATGGAGCTAAAGGTGGCTGCAACATTAAATGAACTAATTTATTAAGCACACGGAATACTACCTAGGATGTGGTCTTTTTAATTATCCATTTCTTCTCCTTTTCTAGGAAATCCAATTCAATTTGACATACCAAAAGGATTTTAGACAATTGCACAAACTAATTTGGTTTGTTGATTGTAAGAGTCAATGAGTGACAAGCAAAACCAAAATTTTAGAAATTTCTAAATTTTTTCATTTATTCAGCTCCTAACCATTCATGTCTTGAATATCCAAGGAAGGATGGTAACAACAGGAAAACTCAGAATAATGAATCAATTCCATAAAACAATTTGTCTTGCATTTCAAGATCAAATCCCTCTAAAGTAGTTTTCGATTACTTGTCAAAATATTTATTCTTTCCTGCTGGGCAAGACAGTTCTTGCCTGTAATCCCATCGAATCATGAGCTTAGGCAGGAGTATATCAAGTTTGAGGCCAGACTTAGCAAGTTTGCGAGGTCTGAAAAAACTTAAGATCCTGTCTCAAAATAAAAAATAAAAAACTGCTGCAGATGGAACACAGTGGAAAGCAGCCCTGGTTTAAATCTGTAGTACAAAGCAAAAAATCTTTCTTAATTTTACCTCTATTTTATCATTCCTAATAATTTTATAACACAATATATTCTTGTTACCTTTATTTAGTTCAATTTTTTAAATGGTAAAAATAATGTACAACTAAATTACCCTCAGAAATTTATTTTAAGTTAATCTAGCGAAAATAGGGAGAACATGTTAATTTTTTAATCTCTGCTCTAGGATTTTTTTTTTTTTTTTTTTTAAAGAAAGAGGGACAGTGAGAGAGAGAAAGAGAAACAACTTTAGTTTTTCCACATGGCCTTAGTTGCTCTAACATAACACTTAGCTGTGTTCGTGGTGCTGGGGTTTGAACCTGGGTCCTTGTGCTTACCAGGCAAGCGCTGAAACCACTGAGCCACCACTCCAGCCCCGGATTTCTATTTTTTTTTTTTTTTTTTTTTTGAGGCGGTAAGGTTACTGGGATTGAATCCAGGGGTGCTTTACCACTGAGATATTCTCAGCCCTTTATATTATTATTATTTTAGTTTTATTTTGAGACAGGGCCTCGCTAAGTTGAACTTGCAATACTCCTGCCTCAGCCTTCTGAGTCACTGGGATTATAGGTTACGCTAGGCACACCCAGCTCTCCACAGTTTTTGAAGGTAACATTTTTGACCAATGTATAACTGGCTTTCCTTCACAGGAACAGAGTATATTCTTTCCATTAGTCTTCTTGCTATTCTATTCCCTATGATTGGTTATACATGGTTTGCCTTAAAATCAAAAGCTACAACTGTAGCACAAAACCTAAATATAAGGAACATTTTCAAATACTTGAAAATATTGCTAATACATTCTATAGATCACAAAACAATCTAAAATAAACTAGTAAAGTAGTATGGAAACATAGCTAATTATTAGAATCCAATAAATATTCATAAAACTTAAGTTCCACTTGTACAGGAACAATATTAGTTTTGTAAGTGACATGCTTTGTTCTCTCCATCTTTACTGTCCTCTCTGACCTATTTCCTACTACTTACCTCACCAACGAGCATTTCATATATAAGTACACCAAGTCCCCACCAATCTACAGCCCTGGTATAGGATGTTTCCGTTAATACTTCTGGGGCAAGAAATTCAGGAGTGCCACAAAAAGTGCTTGTTCTATCTCCATATCCCATTCCTGAAAAAGATAAAATTATATTATCTGTTAGCAAAGAAAAAAAAAACTATAAAAATTAGAAGGTATCTTTGGGGAGCAAAATTAAATTTGCATATATTGTAATCAAACTCATATACCAAAGACTTTAAAAAAAAAATGGTAAGGTTCGTTATAAAGGAAGCTGTGCAATATTATATGGGATCTCATAATCAAAAACTAATAGTGAAAAACAGTGGTTTAAGAGAAACAAAAGTTTTTAAATCAACAGTATCTAATATACAGAAAGTCAATTAGAGAAAAAAACCTTACCGAATCCATCAATTAGGAGGTCAGTGAGTATGCGATGGGCATATATTTATGAAGTTAATTATTAACTGACATTCACTGAATACTTAAGATGTGCCAAGTTCTATGTTACACTATGGAAACAAAGCTGAATAAGAAACTACTAGTGTAGAGGGGAGACAGAATATCAGTTACTATACAAAATACTAAATATAAAGATGAGAATACCTATTTATAACGTGCTGGGTAACATGCCTCATATTAACAGTACTTCTAAACAGAAAGGTCGGCCTGTCAATTCATTTACTTATTCCTGGGATTGAACCCAGGGGTGCTTAAGCACTGAGCCACAACAACAGCCCTTTTTATTTTTTGGGATAGGGCCTTGCTAAGCTGCTGAGGCTGGCTGTGAACTTGAGATTCTATGCTTCAGCTTCTTGAGCTGCTGGGATTACAGGTGTACGCCACTGCACCCAGCTATTGTTTTGAGGCAGGGTTTTGCTAAGTTGCTTATGGCCTAAGTTGCTGAGGCTGGCTTTGAACCTAAGATCCTTCTGCCTCAGGACAGCCATATATATATATCAAAGTATTTTTTCCTATTTAAAATGTTAATAGTTCTAAAAAGCTGGGGAGGTTATTAGGACTATGTAGTTCACTCTGCAGAGTCCCAGCAGAAAGAAGGAACACTCTGATGCTTAAAATTTTAAAGAGAATCTTATACTACGATCTTTGGAAATTCTTAATATGGTAATTAGATCATATTTACAATCCATAATATCTTAAGAATAAAAGCATGTTTTCATAGATACCTGAAAGTTACCTAAGTACAAAGGAGTGATTAATTAGAAAAAAAACTTTAAAACCAAATTACCTTCTTTGCAAAGACCAAAATCGGCAATTTTCACAAAGCCTTCTGTATCTAACAATAAGTTATCCAATTTCAAATCTCTGTTCAGGATGACAATTAAAAAAAATAAGTAAAATCAGTAGATACCATAGTAAAAAATCTATTTCAAAAGGAGTCCCATTTCCCCCCCTAAGATCAGGGTTTCCAAGTTACAATTTGAGAGTTAACTATTATATCATAAATGTATATTTTCTCCATTTTGTCCTTTATTGCTCTATACAATACAGTTTCTAAGTAATTTTTCCTAGTTGTAAAAATGGAAGAATGTGTTTTAAAATTGTAATGTTTTACCTTTATGAATATATATTTTAAAGTATGAAGAGTTCAAGTGCTTTTTAACTCAGGTTTCATTAACTTTTTATTTGTGATAATTTGACTTAGTCCAAGTTTGAAGCTTGCCCTTATGCCATCATAAAAAAAAATTATGACATAGAAATAAGATATCAGGGGGCAGGTTTAACCTTCTAAAAGAATAATGCAATATAAAGAGAAAGCTAACTGATTATACATTAAGCTTGTTGAAAAGATTTTATCCTTTAAGCAAAATAGAACCATGTGGAAATCCTTACCCTTGAAAGCACTGTTAGAAGTTTAAATAAACCACAGTTTATTATCTCATAGTTCTGACTGGCCATCCCATAATTTGCTTGGTCTTAAGCAGTGTTATTCAATCCAATAATCTGCCCAGTGTAGAGCAGTGCTATTCAAAGTGTGGCCCACACTAACTGCTGGGAATCAACTATTTATTACTGATCTACAATTTGATAAAGAGTTTGTGCCAGACATAAACTGGCTCTGTTATTAACATACTGCTTAGTTTAGATGACAGTCAAGACTTTTTCTTTTTCTTTTTCTTTTTTTTTTTTGGTGCTGGGATACAACCTAACACCTTGCATATGCTAGGTAGCATTCTACCAAATAGCTCCGAGAGAGAATCAATTTTATTCATCTTTTCATCTGGCCCTTATTTCTCTGACTACATAGATGTGTATGTAGTGCTGTGTTTTGAACCTGGGTCCTCACACATGCCAGGCAAGTACTCCAATAGCTGAGCCACCGCTCCAGACCCCTGAGACTTCTTTTAATGAAGCATTGGCTTGCACTCTGGCATATCTACTTATCTCACTGTAAGCTGATTTTGAGTAAAAGTGTAGTCTACAGAGGTTTTCTGCAATGGATCAGTCAAATGTAAAATATTCACTAGGATGACTATTTTAAAATGTGTTATCATAGGTCAATTCACAGTTTGGCTATTTTAGTTAGGAAATGAGCAGAGGAACAGGAACCAAAAAGTTCATTACATAAATTGTGCTGAGAATATTCAAAGTTGAAATTTTACTATTTTAGAGTTCACTTTATCACATGAAGAAAAAATTAAGTCAGTTAATAAACTATCCTCAATTATTTTAAAGTCTAGTTTGTACCAAAGTAAATTATTAGAATAAAAAATTTACTTACCTATAAACAATTTTGTGTTCATGTAAATACTGCAACCCAAGAACTACACATGCAGCATAAAATCTGAAGAATTAAATTGAAAGTTTAATAAACTTCAATGCTTTTGAGTTCCAGTTTATATTTTTATGCTTCAAAGCACAACTCTGTAGTTAAATTCACAGACATTTATCTAGTCCTTACTATGTACAATGCAATGTACTAGATATTAGAAGTGAAATTTAAATAGGAGAAAAATACAGTCTTTACAACCAAGCCCTTAACCTCGTCTGGTAGTCACTGAGGACCTCAGACAGGACATTTGGTCTGGTTCTATAGGAGGAATTTCAATGTGCAGTAATTGGGAGGACAGAGTAACAAGTATCAGTTTTGTAGGGGGAAAAGATGGCATTCTCCCAAGAGGAAAAAGGAGTAGAGGTGTGAAGAGACAACCTTGGTGAAGGATCTTGAATGTTATATTAGGAATACTGAAATCTGTTCTCTTTGTAATAGGGAATTGGGGCTGGAGCGGTGGCTCAGCAGTTAAGGCGCTTGCCTGGCAAGTTGGAGGACTCGAGTTCAGACCCCAGCACCACGTATGCAGTGAAGTGTCTGAGGAATGAAAGTCACATGAAAACTAAAGAATGCTTCTTTAAAAAAAAAAAAAAAAAAAAAAGGAATCAAATCATGTGAGTTAGGGGAGAATGATCACATTTATATTAGGGAAATTTTTTGATACTATGAGATTAAGAGAAGTAGAGATTCAGGGGGAAAAACAGGTAAGGATTTTATGATAATGCAGATGAAAGATGAGAATATCCAATGTAGTAACAAAAAAGGCTCAAGATGGATTCAAGTGAAACTTAAAAATCAGCATGACAGGATACAGTCTCTCATTAACTATACAGAACGAGGGAGCGAAGAGTTAAAGATGAATGGTATAAGAAACAAAACCTACAAGTTGGATATATGGGTTTAAATCTCAAGAAAATATGGGCCTGGCTAGAATTTAACTCTTGACACACAGGGTCATGTTTATCTTTTTCAGTTTTTAATCCAAATGCAGAGCATAATATCTGACATATGGTAGGACTATTGAATGAAAATGGAGAGAACTAATGAATTAAAAAATGGAAAATCTATAAAGAAATACTTAGGAAAACTAGTACTTAATATGTAGATAATAATTATGAATATTTACAAAATACGCACTGTCCCCTTTCCCCAAAGTGCAATATTTTATTCATCTATCTGTCCATCTCATCCCAATTCTACTTGATATTCATAGAAATAACTACTCTTGTAATTTTGGTGAATGTTCTTCTAATCTTTTAGAATGCATTAATATTCACATGTCGATAATATAGATATGTTTATGTATTTTTACAAAAATGGGACAATTTGGAGGAATTTTAAAATGCATATAGAAATATGTAGCTGATTATACATTAGATCTTACATAACATCACTTTAAAGTATCTGAATTTTATTAAAAAACAATTCTGAAATAGCTTAATATACTTAGACTTTTTTTAGCATACAATTTTGGTGGCAAAACAATATAGTTAGGAAACAGCAAAGATAGAAATCAAACTATTTTGATTTCATGGTTTCAGTTTTAAAAATCCAGATTGCCTAGTATGTGCCAGACTCTTCACTTGTTTCACTTTCTTTTAGTGAGGGGAGTCAGACAGTAAACATCAGTGAGTTAAAAATAACTGAGTTCAGGTAGAACTAAAGTGATATGAAGATAAAGTAGAAAATGGGAAGAAGGACCTCCTTAAAGGTTAGTGATATGTGGTACTTTAAACAGGGTACTTCAAAGAAAAGACTCATGAGTTGGGACCTTAGTGATCAGAGAGGGTACTTCAGGTTTGGAGTATTGTAATATGGCACTTTATTCTTGCATTTCACTGGGACTGTTTCATTTGTATATGGTCTATGTTCTCAGCAAAAATAAAAACTCCTTAAGGAACTTTTTTTTTTTTAAAAAAAAGCAAAAATAAATTCCAATGGTACAAATAAAAAAGGGAGCAAAAGGCTAGGTATGGCCTAAATACCACGTTTTAAATTTTAAAATATCCAGAGAATACTAGCCTTCTAGTACTTCTAATACTTTCTGACTTTTGTTCTTTTTAGAACGCTTCAATGCTCATTAGAACTTATCCCCATTTCCTCATCTGAAGCTTGATATGGCAGTACTACTAAACTGACTGGTCTACATACCTCTACCAGTTGTGATAAAATCAAAAAAGGAGTTAAACGTGCAGCACAAATTTCAGTTGCTATTTCATCAGAACACAGATGTAAGATAAAAATTCAAGAGTAAAACAGATAATGGTACCACTGAGATTAAGTTTTGTTTGACTTAGGTATAATTTAGAGATACAGCTTATTGGACTTGCTAATGGTTTGGATGTTGCAGATGAAGGAAAAGGAGGATCAAGAATGCCTCCTTGACTTCTGGCTTGAACACACAGATGATTAGTAAAACAAGAAAGGCTAGAAGAGTAGCAGGCCAGGGGAATGGCAGGTAAGGCAGGAAGGGAAATAGGAAAAATCTGGAGTTGAGTTTCAAATAATCAATGAGATATTTATTAGGTTTACAAATGGAAAAAGATATCATTAGAGTTGGAATGTTAGAGAAGAAATCAGGGCTGGAGATATAAATTTGGTAAATATCAGCATGCAGAGTTGTAGTTGTTAGGAGCACTTTCCTAGGTTCAAATCCTAGCCCTATCATTTAAGAACCACAAAATTTGGATAACAGGGAAAATAAATATACATACTATATACATGTGCATATAATAAAAATTTATTTTTATGTACTTTGAATAAGCAAAACCTTCATACTATTCCCAATTAAAAAACTACAAAAAGGGTTTAATAGTACAAGTTTGCTTTCCATCATCTTCCTTGGGGGCAATATGAGATGAGCATCCCTAAGCTGAAAATCTGAAATGCTCACAAATTGAAATATTTTTTTCTTTTATACACAGTAGTTGGGTTCATCCCAACGAACTCATACATTCATGAAAAGTGATTTCAGTTCATGATAATCCCCCCTTTTCCCTTCTGTTCTCTCTCCCTTCCCATTCTCCTTCTACTCTACCAGACATCCTTTTGCTCAATTATTAATTTATACCAAATCTGAAACATTCTGAATGCACCAACATAGATTTTAGGGAATTCTGGATTTTTGGATTAGGTATGCTTAGCTGGATAACTTAACTATGCAAACTCTTTTGGTCCCAAGCATTTCAGTTAAGTGATACTCAACCTATACTGGTTTCATTTATATTCCTTCAAAGATATTAAAAACAAGCAAGCATGTACTTAATAAAGATACTTCTAAATTAAACCTGTAAAAATGCAAATATTTTATATAAATACACTATTTTTTTTAAACAATGTATTATTTGCCTTTAAAGCCTTGGTCCAGGATGTCATTCCCTAGAGAGAAAATCTAATAGCAAAAAAGAAACATATTTACTAAGACAAACATGCATTGTGTGTTTAAATAATCAAGTATGATTTAGGATACTCCATGAAATTTTCAACATGGACAACACAATAAACAAATACAAAAAGTGTATGGCAAAAAGCTAAGTAAGGAATTTTAATGTTTCTTACAAGGATCTAGTCAGAGAGCTTTCTTTCCTTCCAGAGAGAAACCAGTTACAGTAAAACTCAGACAAATATCTAAAGCATACTCACACAGCTCTTTGTTCAGAAAAGACATCTGTATGAATGTGCATCATTAGGTCCCCACCGGCAGCATATTCCATTACAAAGCAAACATGCTCTTTGGTTTGGAAACATGCAAAAAGGTTCACCAAAAAGGGATGCCTTACGCTATTCACAGTTTCAAAAATTCTTTTTTCACACATCAGGCTGTAAGAGAGAACATTTAAAAATAAACAGATTCTTAAAAAACTTCTTGTTGGAAATAGCATTTAATAAAAATACTAAACCTTAATAAAATAAACAAATTTTTAACTGTCTTAATTTTATCATAAGATATATCTTTGCAGCTATTATGATAAAATGCTTTCACAAAGAACAACTTTGTGAAAGTTGTTCCACTAGATAAACATATAAATTTAGTCGAAATATATTAATGACAACTGGAATATGATTAACAATATACTGACTGCAGTGTTCACACTGATACTATCAGGGTAGTATACATATGGCTACTCTTTACTTTTTTTTTTTTTTTTTTTTTTTTTTAAGAGCGAGAGGGAGGGTAAGAGACAATCAGCTTTATTTAGATTTTCATCTGGTTTTCATTGCTCCAACACTTAGTTGTATATGTGGTGTTAGGGTTTAAACCTGGGTCCTCATGTATGGTAGGCAAGCACGATACTGCTGAGCCACTGCTCCAGCCCCTGATTATAATTATTTTTAAAAAAGGCTTTATCAGGGCTAATTACAGGAATTCATCAGGAATTGGTCAGAGAATTTAGTAAATCGAAGCTTTTTAAAAATTTAAGGTTTGTAACCAAGAAAATTTCAAGGATGGTATTTATAATTCATAAGATATAGTATTCAAATTCTTGTCATATAAAATATGAAGTTGAAACATACTACATAAAAATTAATCTAGAAGATCAAATAGAAAAGAAGTTACGTGGAGAATGTTTCAAGGAAGTTTCTTGAAAACAATATAATTTTTCTACAGTATCACAGAAAAATCTGTAGCATCTATAGTAGTAACACTTTTACCATATAAAAACTAAGAAAAGTGTTTTACGTTCTGGGGGACTGAACCCAGGAGCACTTTACCACTGAGCTACAGACCAGCCTTTTTATTTTGAGATAGGGTCTTGCTAAGGTTCTAAAGCTGCCCTCTAACTTGCTATCCCCCTGCCTCAGCTGGGACTATAAGCGTATGCTATGTGACCAGCCAAAGACAAGTTATAAAAAAGAACAACCCTCAAACCTATTGATGTGAAACAATAATTTTGCCTAAATAGCAAACAAAACAACTTCTCTTACTCCTGAAATACATGGTAAATCAACTGGACTTAAAACTCAAAGTAAAGGAAAACTAGGTCTATTATTTAAGTAATTTAAGTAAAATTTGAATTCATTTTTAGTACCTGATTAAAATAAAGATCAAGATGTATTTTATTATATTTCTAATAATCACTGTTTCTGTTTCTATTTGTGAGACTGGAACCAAAAACTGACATTCATATTTGTCATTGGGTTTTTTCCCAAAAAACTTTAATGCTTTTATTTTTAAATAATAAAAAAAAAAAGGCTTGGAGCTAGGTTTTATTGTTCCCACCTACACCAGCATTCCAAAATCCCAAATTAATATCTCAATATTACAGGGAAGTATACCATTCTCCTTTTTGGATATTTTAAGAAAGGGTTAATTTTATTTTACTTTTTTAAAGAGGGAGGGACAGTGAAAGAGAATAAAATTTTTATTTAGTTTCTCAAGTAGCCTTTGTTGCTCTGACACTTCATTGTATAAGTGGTGCTGGAGTTTGAACCCGCGTCTCTGTGCATGCCAGGTAAGCGCCTTAACCATTGAAACACTGCTCTAGTCTGAGAAATGGTTAAATTGTAAAACAAAAAGGATAAAGTATTTTTTATTTGGGTATCCAGATTAAATTGCTAATGATTGAAAAAAAAAATAGGATTTGGAAAACCATTTAAGAACTATATTTGGTATAGAAGGCTTCCTTAATGTTATGTTAATATAGTTTCTACTAGATCATTAAATAAAATACATTGTTTTAAATACTGACAATAAATGCAGCTATTATGATAAAATGCTCAAACTCCATTTAATACTATCACATCCTGGATGAACTCCTAACCCCAGATTTCATGAATTCTATTTTTAAATTTATACATACTTAGAAAGCCACAATGTTACAGCTTTGTAAATTTTAGGCTTATGTGTACATAGTTTTTTAATTTGGAAAGTTTCTACACGTTATTATAAACTAAGGCTAAATTTACAAAAAATTAAAGTTATAAGCATTGATTATTGTCATTTAAATTTACTGGAGAACATGTCCTAAAAATTGTTATGGGTAAGACCTAGAAGATTCCTAAACCATTACCTTTATTAAGCCAACCTAAATTTTGAATAAATGTAGAAAAATAATCAGATGAAACTGATGAGTTTTAGCAGATGACAAGCACAGGCTCTTAATTGTCTATAGTTTATATTTATGATCAAATTAATAATTAGTGAATCACTAATTCTCAACTGGATGTGTTAGGTTAGACCTGTGTTGAATATGTAAGAGATATAAAAGATTGAGAATTATTGATTGGACTACCCCTGAAAATGGTTTTAAAATCATTTAGAGGAATTCTTTGACAATGAAGGACAACAGTGAGTGGAGAGATGTTATACAACAATTAGATAAAATAACAAGGCATTTTAAAGACCCAAATCATCATAATACTTCTAATTTTAGGCATTTTACATCACACAAAAAAGCTGTGTAGCTGGGCTTGATAGTACACGTCTATAATCCCAGGGACTTGGAAAGCTGATGTGGGAGGATCACAAATCTGAAGCCAGTCTCTACAACTTAGCAAGAACGTGACTCAAAATGAAAAATAAAAAGGGCTGGGGATATAGCTCAGTGGTTAAAACACCCTTGGGTTCAACTCCAGGCACCACACACACACCCAAAAAAAAAAAAAATACTACACAAAAATCTTTAACCTGTCCCAACACTATGTACTCTCCTTAATGCCTACACAACAATTCAACCTTATTGAAAACTTTAAACTTAATAGCTACCATTTTCCAAATAACACATTCAATCTCTTTTACAAAACTCTACCTAAAATATATCTTTTGAAAAATTAAAAAATAAAAAATAAATCCTACCTAAAACCATCAGTACACCATGATGCCCTCCTTTCTTTTGAATTGCTGTTGCCTCTACTGCTCATTTTAAACTCAAACATATCTAGCCTCTTTTATTTTCATAATTTAAATCTTGTTTTCCTAAGTGACTAGTTTCATTCTGACCATTCTGGTATACTTCCTTCAGAGTTCAACACATTATCAGATATGCTACAAACTTGAATATATATTTTATGTAGTCAGTGGAAAACCACATCATTACTTACAATAAGGTTAAGGTCTTAGGACTGTGTTTTCTTACCAAGACTTGGTTTAAAGTATCAACAATATAACAGAAAATTATATAAACTACCAGGATTAAAAAAAGTAGTACAGGTTGAGTATCCCTTATCTGAAATGCTTGGGACTGATGTTTCCAGCTCTGGAATATTTGCAAATACATAACGGTATATTGGGGATAGGATCTAAATCTAAACAAAGAAATCCACTGTTTTGCTCGGTGTGGCAGTGTACACCTGTAAATCCAGTGATTTAGGAGGCTGAGGCAGGAAGATTGCAAGTTTGAAGCCAGCCTCTGCACTTTATTGAGAGCCTGTCTCAAAACAAAAAACAAAAAGGGATAAGAGTGTCGGTCAGTGGTAAAGCATCCCCAGTTTCGATCCCTGTTATCAGAAAAATTCATTTGTGTTTCATACATACTTCATACACACTAAAATTTATGTAGTATTTTAAATAATTTTATGTATGAAATAATGTTTGTGTACACTGAACCACTAGATTGTGACATCATGTCCACATCAAAAATGTTTCAGATTTTGGAGCATTTCAGATTCATATTTTGGGATTAGGAATGTTCAACCTATAACCAATTTCCTATTGTTTTGGAAAACAAATGAATTTATAATTCACAAATCTAGAATAAAACAAATACTCTAGGAAAGAAAAACATTTGACTTCTATTTTTCAGGCATGAATAAAGATGGAATCAAAGATTTGCTTTAATCATCTGCTTATGTAACATAAAACCATGATCTAAACATATAATACAGTTCTCAGAATATTTTATGGTCAGAAAAATCCTGAGTAGTTTTACGTATCAAGAAGCATTTATTTTTATGTAACTGAGAAGTATGAAAGAGAGTATAAGGGTTAACTGAGGCTCAAAAATGTTCAGTGAAATGTCCTGGGATCAAATCATTACTAAGGAGATACAATCAAAACTAGAAGAGACATCCTTCTTTAGGACTCTTTTCATTATACAGGGCTGTTTACCATTAAAATCAACAGATATTCCCTAGTGGTGAAAAAACATTACTAAATATCAAATGAAAGCCTGTGTGATAAACATGTTTTTACAGAATACTATTCCATATTTAATTATTAATAGAATCATTTTAAAGTGTATTCTCTAACCTAATTATAATCTTTAGCCTCAAAAGCCCTTGCATTTTAAGAAATATATAAAATCACACAAATGAGTAACAGTTCTTATTCCATATAAACACTTTAACATCTTCCTTTACAAAAAAAAAAACCCTTGACATAATTAGCTTAAATATTTCACTCTTTCCTTGGCATCCGCTGATCAGTCAACTGTCATAAGAACGGAAAAAAGCGACTAGAAAGAAAAACAGTATTTAATTGATGTCTACCTTATGCCAAATATAAATACACCAATTTATTTAATCTCTTCATGTATTAACATAAAATTATAAAGTTTTCCTATGGCAACATATATATGTGTGTGTGTGTATTCTCTTAAAATACAACTTTTAAGAAACAATTTCATTTTTTAAAAAACTAACCTGTCTACTTCGTCTCGAGCTACAATGTCTCCTTTCTTTAAGGCTTTTATAGCAAACATCTCATTTGTGTGTTTATATTCAGCTAAAAGCACCTGAAATGAGATTAAAATAATTATTTACCATTTGAGTTCTTAATTTTGTAGTTGTCCCCAAAACCTCTAAATGCTTACCTTTCCAAAATGTCCTCTTCCCAAGACAGCACAACATCTAAAGTCTTGTAGATTAAACTGAAACCTTTGCTGAGATCTGAAAGTAGTAATTTCAATTAAATATAAGGTAATAGGACTGATACCAAATGTGCAGCAGCAAAGCATTATATAAACATTGTAAACATTCTTTACCTTCTGTCCTCAAGTTCTCGACCACTGTATCTTAAGCCCGAGTCTTGAATATCAGGCGCATAGTCAGATTGAGATTTTGGAAGTATTCTACTGCTGTCATTCTCAATATCAAATATTGTTTCTGAGTCCTATAAAATATCAAATACTTGTTAAACCGTGGAAATATCAAAAAACAACTTATAAAGTTACACTGACTATATTGTAATAGTCAATATAAATATTTGAGATAAAAAAAACCTCAGACACTATTTTATTTTTTAAGGTGCTGGGGAACAAATTCAAGACTTCATGCATGCTAGGCAAGTGTCCTACCACAGAAGGACAGAGAGGGAGAGAGAAAAAGACAGAATCAATTTTATTTAGTTTTTCATGTGACCCTCATTGCTCTGACACCTCATTGCGTACCTGGGTGCTGGGGTTTGAACTCGTGTCCTCGCACATGCTGGGCAAGCACCGTAACCACAGAGCCACCGCTCCAGCCCCCCCTGCTATTCATTCTTATGGACGTTAATTCTTATTTTAAAAATACAAAAACCCAACACTTTATTATCATCTTCAAAGCATATTGTTAAACCAGGCTAGAAGATAAATAGCATTTCAGGCAACATAATATCTAATAATTATGTTTCTCTGTACCTTCTAGCTTAACCTATTCCATCTCTTTTAGCTTGACAGCATCCAGGGGCTAATTGACAATGGCATGCCAACAGTAAGAATTTGGTTATATTTTACCAACTTAGTCTAACATAGTTGAGAATAGTTCATTCATAAGAAATATAAATAGTTAACAGAGGAAATTTAATTGAAATGCACATGTTATTCTCTGATAATTTTAATATGAATTCATGTGGCAAAAATGAATTATACAAAGTCTTAAATGCCTTGCCTTTCCAGGTGTATCCAAAACTCTTAATTCAGAAGATTCATCTATTTCTCCAAGGGAAGAAGCACGTGGTGGGGCTGGAGGAGGTTCAGGCTCGAGATCAAAGTCCAATTTGGTTACTGTAGAATCACTTGCAAAACATAAAGAAATTCACCAAAAAAGTAATCAATTATTTATTCTAAATAGTTTTAAATAAAAGTAAAAAAAAAAAAAATAATTTTTTTTTTGTACCAGAGACTGAACCCAAGGGCACTTAACCACTAAGCCACATCTCCAGTTTTTTACTTTTTATTTTGAGGCAGGGTCTAAGTTGCTTAAGGCCTAAGTTACAGAGACTGGCTTTGAACTTGTGATCCTCCTGACTTGGTTTCCTGAGCTACTGGGATTACAGGCATGTGCCACTGCACCTGGCAGCAAATTAAACCCAGCACTTATTTAAAAATGCTACTTGAGATCACAAAATGGCAGAGTAGAGGATGAAGGCACGTTTCAGTTGCTCTGTTGTTTACAATTTCAATGACAGGAATACAGTTTCATAAGCATGTATATCCCTTTGGGGAATGGAATAAAGAGGTTCAGGGGAAGTCACACTATCATAGCAGTTCCCCAAGAGTAAATCACAACAGAAATTCAGCAACAGCAAACTGAGTCTCTATGATGCTGAAAAGAGTGAAAAACTCTTTTATTTGAAATGGGTGCTCTGAAGACTGGCTGATCCGGGTGGGGAAGTTGGAGGGAAACTAGGACCAGTTAAAGTCAGACCAAATCTAGTGAGTCCTGAGCCATTTCTTCCAAGCCTAGAAAGGACTTGGCATAGGCTGACACATGCCATGCTCCTACCTCCAACACACAGTCTGAGACTCCCAGAAAGCGGGGCATCAGAGTTGTCCAGCCAATAAAGTGGTGAAACTCTGCATATGGACTCCCCTAACAAGTCTGATCTCTTTGGGTCAAAGCTTAGGATAAACAAATGGCACAATAATTCAAACACCAGAAAGAAAACACCCTACTTCAAAATCCTAACTAAGAAGAACGGATTAGTGCGCTGCTGAAGAACACTGTTAATAAGTTGTTTTATTTTTAAAGATTTATTAGCATAGGCATTGTTCTGAAGTGGCTGTAATTACTGGGAATTAGTATCTCCTCTCAATGTGGTGTTAGAGACTGGATATAATAGAGGACATGGAATTAGAACTCAGCTAGATAGAATTAAAAAAGTCCTTTCCAAGACATAAATAAAATCCTAATATATAGAAAAAGAACATAATTCACATTGGGTCAAGAGAAGCAGCTCACTAAAAACTCCCCTATTTAAAAGTAGAAGAATCATCCCAGAAGATGGGCAAAACTACTAACAATATGAAAAACCAAGGAACAAGTCACACCAAATAGGTCACAACACAACTGACCCCATGGATGTCACAGTGGAAAAAATACCAGAAAAAGAATGTAGAAAGTTGATAATTAAAATGATCAATGAACTACAAGATGATCTAAGGAATAAACTAAAAAATGCAGAAAATAAAAGAACATTTCAGTAAAGAGATAATTCTGTAAAAGAACCAAATAGAATTCTTGGAAATTAAAGATTCAATAAGCAAATTAAAAGTTCAGTTGAAAGCATCACCAACAGATGATGTGAAGACAGATTCTCAGGCCTCAAAGACCAAGTATATAATCTTTAAAATAGACAACAAAGAATATTGAGATCATAACTAGAATATTCAAAAAATCTTGGACCATATTAAGAGACCTAAGTTAAGAATCATAAAAGGGAAGCTGGAGAGGTGGCTCAGTGGTTACAGTGCTTGCCTGACATGCATGAGGATGTGGGTTTGTACCCCAGCACCACGTACACATGGATAGAATTCTAAAAGCTGCAAGAGAAAATCAATCACATTTAGAGGTAAGCCAATCAGAATTTGTACTGATTTCTCAGCCAAGACCCTAAAAGCAAGGAGAGCTGCATTAATAAATACAAAGTCCTGAACGATAATGAGTTCCAGCCAAGATTGCTATATCAAGCAAAACTATCATTCAGAACTGAAGTTGAAATAAAAAGTTCCATGATAAGCAGACACTAAAAGAATATATAACTACTAAACTAGCAGTACAAAATGAGATATTTCATACAGAAGAAATGAAAAATAAGTATCAATACCAGCATATGGATAAATTTCATTAGAAGAAAAGTCAAAGGAGAATCAGGTCTGGACTCAGCATTAGAGTAAAATCAAAATAGAAAATAAAAATCATCTCTCTACAATAACAGGGAATGTAGATGGTTCTAAATTCTCCAAAAGACATGGATTTGGGGCTAGAGTGGTGGCTTGGCAGTTACAGCGCTTCCCTGGCATGTGCAAGTACCCGAGTTCAAACCCCAGAACCCATGTACACAAGTGTCAGAGCAACAAAAGCCATGTGAAAAGCTCAAAAATTCTCTGTCCTCCTTTAAAAAAAAAAAAAATGGATCGGCAGAATGGATTACAAACAAGATCCAACCACATGTTGTTTACAACAGACTCATAGGTAAAAACATCCACAAACTGAAGGGGAAAGGATGGACAAAGATATACCATACAAATAAAGACTTAAAGCAGGCAGGAATAGCTACCATCATAAATGACAAAATAGATTTTGGTCAAATTAATCAGAAGATACAAAGGAGGTCACTTTATACTGGTTAAGGGAATCATCAAACAAGATATATTTAAAATATTTATGATCCTAAAGTTAGTGCACCCATATACATAAAAGAAACCCTCACTCACCAAAGAATCAAATAGACTCCAATACAATAATACTGGCTGATTTCAACACAATTCCCTTGCCAAGAGATAAGCCATCCAGACATAAACTAAGACAAAACTCTTCAGAACTAAAAATATTACATGACCTAAAGGACATCTACAGAACATTCTATCTGTTGACAAATGAATTCCCTTTCTTCTCAGTTGCACATGGAATCTTCTCAATATTTTAAGAGACAAAGCAAGTGAATGATACTTCCTTACATCCTATCAAATTATAATAGAATGAAATCATAATGACAAGATTAAAACAAATAATTTTAGCACCTAAAGATTAAATAATATACTTTAGAATGAGGAATGGGCCATAGAAGAAATCAAGGGAGAAATGAAAAAAAATTCTAGAAACAAATGAGAACAGGGATGCAACTTGATAAAATCTCTGGGATAGTATGAAGGCCTAAGGAAAGTTTCTAGCTTTGAGTAACTACATTATAAAAACAGATCTCCAATAAACTAATGGTACACTTCAAGGCCCTAGAAAAGGAAGAACAAACTAATTTCAAAATCAGAAGATAGGAAATAAGATCAGAGTGGAAATGAATGATATTGAGAAAAAAAAAAGGATGGATGCAACAAAGAGTTCTTTGAAAAGAGATTCAAGATTGATAAGCCCTTAGCCAAACTAGCCAAAAGAAAAAATCCAAATCAACAAAAGTAGAGATGAAAAAGGGGTGTATCATCATAAACACTGGTGAAATCCAGTGGACCATCAGAAACTTTTAAAAATTCATACTCCAATAAACAGGAAAACCTAGAAGACAGATGATCTACCTAAACTAAACAATGAGAATATAGAAAACCTAAACAGACCAATATCAAGCAATGAGATTGAAGCAGCAATTAAGTCTTCCAACAAAGAAAACCCCAGGACCAGATGGATTCTCAACCAAGTTCTACCAAACTTAGTAGTTAAAGAAAAACTATTGCTAATCTTTCTCAAATTATTCCATGAAATAGGGAGATGAGATTCCTAAGTTGATTTCATGAAGCCAGAATTACTCTTATACCAAAATCAGATAAAGACATATCATGTACAGAAAACTATAGACCAATATACCTGATGAATACAGATGCAAAAATCTTTAATAAAATATTAGCAAACTACATTAAAAACACAAGATAGTGTACCATGACCAAGTGGTTTTCATACCAGGGATAAAAGGATTGGTTCAACATATGCAAATCAATAAATGCAATTTACTATATAAATAAATAGAATTAAGGATAGGAATCACATGATCATCTCAATAGATGCACAAAAAAGCCTTTGATAGGTGGGCATGCTGGTGCATATCATGAGACCCTGTCTCAAAAAATCAAAAGGGCTGGGGATGTGGCTTAGTGGTTAAGTGCCCCAGAGTTCAATCCACAGGTCCGCCAAAAGGCTTTGATAAAATCCAGCACGAATTCAGGTTAAAAACACTGAAGATCAGTGAATGGGATGCCATTAAGCTAAAAAGCTTTTGCACTGCCAAGGAAACAAGAGTCAAGAGGGTTCCTACGGAAATGGAGAGAATCATGGGCTATGATTCCTCTGACAAGGGTCTCATATCCAGAATCTACAAAATCCTCAAAAATGTCAACTACAAAAACACCAACAGCCCAATTGATAAATGGGCCAAAGAGCTAAATAGAGTCTTCTCACCAGAGGACACTGACCAAGCCAATGAATACATGAGAAATTGCTCTAAATCACTAGTAATCAGAGAAATGCAAATGAAAACCACATTAAGATATCACCTTACACCAGTCAGAATGGCAAGGATGAAGAAAATAATAATAGATGCTGGAGGGGCTGTGGAGAGAGAGGCACACTAACACACTGCTGGTGGAGCTGCAGACTGGTACAGCCCCTCTGGAAAGCAGTATGGAGAATCCTCAAAAAATTAGGGATGAGTCCACCATATGACCCTGCTATTCCACTCCTGGGTATCTTTCCAGGGGACTTAGAATCAGCACATTACAGTGACACAGCAATATC